>JAQQSV010013100.1:0-12606 GCA_028646515.1 Pseudochirops corinnae | reverse complement strand
CAGTCTCTCACAATATGCCCACTGTGGAGAGGTACTGTGTAATTACACATGTACAGCCTATATTTAATTGGTTGACCTTCCAATGTGGGTGGGTGATGAGGGAGGAAGGGAAAGAATCTAGAATTTAAAGTTCTGTAATCAAATGTTAAAAATATATATGTATATATATGTATAATTATTACTACTACAATTATTAACTACATCTAACTGGGAATTAAGATACACAGGCATTGTGGTAGGGAGATCCATCCTGCCCTACTAGAAAGTCAGAGGGATGAGGGGGAGGACATAGAAGAGAGCAGATTGGGGGAGGGGTTATATAGTGGGATGGCTGTTTTGAGGTGTTGGGTAGGGGAAAGATGGGGAGAAAATTAGTAACTCAAAATCTCATGGAAATGAATGATGTAAACAAGAAAATAAAGAAATTAATTTATTAAAATAAATAAATAAATGGAAAAACAAACAAACAAATAAATAAATAAATAGAGAAGTAGATGAGTAAATAAATAAATAAATAACTGAAAGGTAAATATCTCTCACTGTATCCTGGAGCATCTTCAGTTGGAAGCTGGACCTAGATAACTCTAGAGGAGAAAATGAGTCTGGTGACTTTATATAGTCTTGCTTCATTTAAATCCAATTCACTTGCAAATCATGGCATTACCTTCCTGATGAAGAACAAAGGGCAAATCATAACAACAACAAGGTTAAGGCAATGATGCCATGCTTCAAAGTATTTTGCTTTGTAATAGGCAAAGGGTATGAGATGAAGGCCATCTCTCTAAGTGATGCATATAAGCTTTCTACCCACCTCTTCTGATTTTTCAACAATGAAAATCCATGAAGCATTCCTCAAATATTTCAAGTTATCTGTTTCACATTTATGGAAAAAGAGATTTATTCTAATCATGTATAACAGTATAAGTATCTAACCAAAGGTCTTTTATTTGGGGTTACTGAACTTAAAAAAATATATTTTGATAAATGTGTTTCAATATGATTTCTTTGTAATCCTATGTATTTCATTTTAGGCTTTTAAAAACATTATTCTCAGAAGTCCATACATTTTGATAGACTGTCAAAGGAGTCCATTAAACAAAACAAAACAAGAAAAGGTTGAGTTTCTTGTCTAAGGAAAGCTAATTTTTCTCAATGAAAACTGTTCTATTGGCAATTTCAAATAACATATTTAAATGATGCTACTTAAATTATTGCAAGAAGAAAAAATAAACAGAAATAAATTTTCTTTGAAATATTATAGTTATGGAAGACATTGAAATATTCTGTTTAAAAATTTCATCTTCATATATATGAAAATAATATGATTAGATAAAATTTAAACCATATATATATGTATATATAAATATATGTATATGTGTGTTGCACAATTGCTATATGCAAAGCACCATGGGGTACCAAAAACTGCCCTCCACAAGCTTATGCAATACTTGGGAGTACAGGGTTTGGGAAGGCAAGAGGTATTTAATTAATACATAATAGGCCTTCAATGCATCCCTAAATTCTTAGGTAGAGTACCTCCATCCACTGATAGGGGCAACAATTCATCCATATCTTTTCATGCCATATGATTTCTGTTCTATGTCTTTCTAAAAATTCATCTGAAGATACACTCAGTACACTGGAGGACACTTTTTAGAGCTTTGAGTATGATATGGGTACAAGTATAGTACTTGTTTTCATGTCTGTTAACTCTCCTCACAACCACATCCAGGGCTGATCGTATTTCCTCTAATCACAGGTTCTTATCGATGTCTTTTATACCCCTTCTTAGGTTCAAGCTATCATTGATTATGCATACCCAAAATTTCCCTTTGGATCATCTGCATTTTATATTCTCCAGTGATCATTGTATTCCATGATTCTCAGTAACATATATTCTCCCCCACTAGACTGTGAGCTCTTGGAAGTTAGGGATTAACTTTTTTCTCTTTTTGTACCCCTGAATGTAGCAAAGTGCCTAGTACTTAGTAGGTACTTAGTAAATGTTTATTAATAAATGGTATATCATTGTAATGGAATATTATTGTGCTATAAGAAATGACAAACAGGATGATTTTAGAAAAACCTGAAAAATGTTGCAGTCAATAAATGGGTTTATAGAAAAAATGGTAGCATGCTATACTACCCTACACCACTAAAATGATTCAAAGCAAGAAATAAAACTGCCTTACAGGGTAACCTCATTTAACCTTTTGTGTAAACTCCAAGGCATTTATTCCAAATTCTAGGATGCCAGTAAAATATTTAAAGTATAGTTTATGAGTATTTTCTTAGCTACTACAAAGGATAGTATATAGATTTCATTGACAATTACAAGAAATGTTACTTTTTTCATTTCAGAAATATGTGAAAGTTCACTTTAAAGTTCTCAGCAATTTTGAATATTACAAAATTACCTTTTGTGAAGAATCCTACATTATCAGTTGAATGTGGTCATTATACTTATGATGTAGAATAACTGCATAATTAGTCAGGTGACAATTATTTATTAGGGGGTTCCTATGTGCCGAGGATTGTATTAAATGCTGGAGATACAAACATGAAAAAGAAGCTCTAGAAGCTTCTATTCTAATGAAGGAAGACACAGAAGGGGAGTTAAACATCAGAAGGCAGGAGTATTAGGAAGATGTATGCTGTATGTACCCCAGAGATTCTAAAGCAAAGCCAGAGGAGGAACGAAGAATGTGGGCACAAGGCCCTACTCCTCAAAATGAAAATTCAGAGAACTGCCCAATGAGAGAATGGGGTAATAGACAGAAGAAATTTTCAGGGTCAGAAGGCCATAAATAATAAGAGATGTTCCAGGAGGTGCACAGATAACAATACATATTACCTAAATTGCCATAAGTCTTAAGTAGTTGGTTAATATAAGAACTATTGTCCTCTACCATTATAAACATTAAGACTATATAGAGTAGCAAATATTTCTATTTTTTCACTTTAAGTTTAATGAAAATGAGGTTTACCACCTCAAAAATAAAAGAAATATTCATTTGTTAATGATTATGAATGAACAAAAGGAAATAAAAATGTCCATCTACTTTGATATTCCATAAAATATGGCAAAAAAACTACATAAATCATTTAATTCCCTAATCTCTTTGCACTTGACAAATCCACTGTCACTGGAATAAGGAACACATTTACTCAAGTCCTAAGAAAATAATTTTCTTGATTCTCCAATTTCTCCAAATTTTGTATTTTCAGGCATTTATTATTGTGAATTACTTCTTTACAAAATTGTAAACCTAGTAAATTACATTTTCAAAAGACATGGAAAAGTATGGACCAGAAAGAAGGTATCCTTTTTTAAAAAGTCTAATTGCACAGTTTAAGTGATGTAATATTTGAAGAACTAAGGAAATCCCCCTAAGTATGCATTTTAAGTGCACACTAATAACATAATGGTCCTCAAAAGGTCTGGAGATCCTTTACAGAAAAGACTTAATCCTTGCTCTTGAATAGCTTACAATCAGTACACTCACAGCCACTCTTCAAGGGATTTTTTTTTTCTAAGATGAAAATTTGGTCACATTGCCTCTGAAACCAATCTGATCACCAATCTGAAGCCCAGCAAACACTATGCATCCTAAATGATTAATCAGCAGCCTGGTAAATGATGGACTGGGGAGAGGGGAGGCAGGTGGATTTCTGATCACAGTCACTGTTGCAGACATTAACTATATTGTCACCAGTTGTGATATTTTTCCATAAATAGAATACCAACCCTGATGAAATCACATATCCTTTAAGTAATTTAAAAAGTAGAATCTCTAAGTTACTATGTTATACCTTCCTTGTGACAAAGTATAGGAATCACAATTCATAACCCATGTTTCTCTTGACTCCAAGTACAGGCTTCTTTCCACCCTATCATGTTATAAACTGTCCTGAAATAAGTTGGGAAGTTCAACCAGAAGGAACATCATGACTTGACATAAGTCTTCAGAGGATTCCATGTTCTCTAGATAATGGCCTTATCCCTTCTCCATCATGTCCATTGAAGAACAGCAACTAAATGTAAATAACTACCCGTTATTTTCCTTGTTAGATATAACTTCACTCCATATAAGAACCAGTACCTATCCACATAAAAGAAACTAGATACATATCTTTAGTTTTTAGAGACTTCAATTACAACATTTTCATTTCTAATACAAAAGCATATACTTTAGCATAAGATACCACATACCACTTATTATGAACTTAAATGGGAATAAGGGGCATCAATCTATAGACAGAAATTACTGTAAGCTCTAATACTTATTTACCCTGATCCACAATAAATAGTTGTGGAAAAGTTGAGAGGGAATTGATTTAGTGGAATGATTTTAAATGAACCTGTAAAACAGATGAGTCTGTTCATAGAAGTCATACCTATCTGCAACCATGTTTAAAACAGACAACAGCTGGGAGTTTTTACCTGTAAGCAAAATACCATGCATGTCTGGCAGCATTTTGCCCAGTATAGACTTTAGTCTCTTTTTAATTCTGATTCTATAAGCCAATAATAAGCAAGCTGTTCCAAGTCTCACTACAACATGTCTTTCAAGAAAAAATTTAACATTACTTCCTTCCTGCTTCACCTATTTTGAATCCAGACTTGCAACATCAAGCATTGATTCCATCTCATAGGCTGCCCGTCATGCTTAAATTGTTCTTCTGTTCCCATCCTGGAATCTCTTGGGATCCGTTGACCCCTTCAAGACTCAGTTCAAATGACATCTCCTACACCATGCCTTTTCCAGATCTCCCCAATTGTTAGTTCCTGCTCTTGATTACTTTATATTTACTGTATATGTTTTGCATGAATTTATTTGTGTCTATATCATTTCCCTCCAGTAGAATGTAACATTCTTGAAGGAAAGGATTTTTTTATGTCTCTTTATTTGTTCTACCTTTGTAATCTCAGTGTTGAACAGTAATGAGCATAGAAATGCATAATTGGTAAGTATTTGCTGTATTAAATTCACATGAAGTTAATCTTTCAAAATTGGTTTAGGAGTATTTTCCCACTTATAATAACAATCAAATTCTAGCCACCAAATCCCATGGTATTTATTTCCTTCAGATGGGATGGCTATTTTTCGTCATATTTAATGCACCCTTTTCAATTTTTTTAATTTCAGTTTCAGGGCTGTAATTAAAATTCAGTCTTAAAGTCTTGACAATCCTATAAATAACTTCGTATCTGCTCAAAAAGAGTTCAAATTAAAAACTTCCACAATAATTGCTAAATATTGCCTTGTTTTTGAATATTCACAACCTACTCATTTATATGATCCTACCAAGGTATTTGGGCTGTTATGCATTAAATGTTATACATCATGAAAACAATAGCTTAAACAATATAGTAATTAATATTTGAAAAACTCTAGATTGACAAGAATGTTTTTGTTTCTTTTAATGTTTATGGTTGTTCTTGTTTGTCCTCCATTTTCAAAAGGGAGCAATGATTTTACAGAGTGATGTCTTCACTTATGTATCAATTGGATCTAAATTTCATTTGTTTATTTACTTTTAGTTTACAACATTCAGTTCCATAATCTCCTGAGTTTCAAATTTTCTCTCTTCCCTCTCCCGCCTACCCCCATGGTGGCATGCAATCAAGTACATGAATTGGATTTAAGTGAGGCATAATTGCACAAAGTTGTCAGCCTCACTCTTTTTTCCTAAGACATTGAAGTCCAGTGGCAGGACAAAAATCAGGATGACTGGCAATGGAATGCCATTAGGGTCTTCAATGCCTGAGCAAGTTCTAAGTGCTCTACAGCACCTGCTTCAGCCAAATTCATGGCCCTTGTAACAAATTATTCTCATCCACCCATTCTGCAGGAGAAGTCTTCACATGCTTGGGAGTAGATATCCCCCTAACTCACCAACAGGTTTGAGTTCCGTCAATTATCCTCAACCTGGTTTAGCCCATTTGCCAAGATGATTTACTGGGGTGTGGCTTCTGTGCATGCTAAAGTTTTTTAGAGCCACAGGTGAGAATTAGGTGACAAATGAACACCAAAGGTGAATGATTGGCCCTGAAGAGAGTCTGGTAAGTTTTCACAACAGAGGTGCCAGTCCTCCCTGAACACCTTATGTACCCTGTTTTAGTGGTAAATGCTCTGAGAAGGTAATGGTGCACTTGGAATTTATAGACACTACATAATCTAATTTTATTGACACTTCAACAATTACTTCTGAAGTAAAATGATAAATACTACATCTATGCAAAAATCTTTATGGAGACAAAATATTTTTATGCCAGATGCCTGTAATTTTCAAAAGTTGCATTAATACATGTAATTAGGGAACAGTATAGCCTAAATAAATAAAAATCTACTACAGATGGTTTTGTCCTATCGGTACAGCTGTGTAAGCTCTGAAATGCCTGCCTCAGATTAATAGTTTTCTATACTCCCTCCCTCCACTGTTCCAAAGTAATAATGATTTAATTCCAGAAAAAAAAAATAAATGAAGTTCAACAATGATGCAGCTCTGAGCGGGAGGCATGTTGTGGCTTACATGTGTGCCTTTCTCCCACAGCACTAAAAATGAAAGTAATGTATACACACATACACATATATTCATAAGAAATGAATAACCTGATGCATTGAAAACCTACTCAATCATCTCATTGTCAGAGCAAAGGTACACCACCTTATCTATGTTTTCTTGGAAAAGAAGTATGGGTCTGTAGGCCTCAACATGTTTCCAGTTCACGTTTACCTTAGATAAGCCTCTCCTTCATTCTTCAGTTACATGAATCTTTGGAATCTACATGTTTTTTTTTCTACATTTTTAGAGAAAAGTCTCTCTGAAAATGTTTGTCTTTACTGATTCAGGTATCGACCACTGAGAGAGACTTGACCAGAAGCAGGAAATGACAAGTAACCATAACTTACAAGAACATTTATTAATGTCAAAGGCCAGTTCTGTTTTGCAAATGGAAGGGGTGGGTTTATTTTATCTGAATTCATTGTCCATTTCTAAGTATTCCTTATGTCCCTCACCATTAAGTTATGATCCCTATTTTAACAAAACTGAAGGAAATATATCAAGGTGGTTAGTAGATGGCAAATAAAAGAGATTATTAAATGTTGTATAATAATTAAGAAAAAAAAGTATATTTCAGAGGCCACTATGACATGTTAATCATTTAAAAATATTTAATGCATATGTGTTTGGAGGTTCTAGCAAAAGAACAGAACTATTCAAAATACCCTAAACCAAAGAATGGTACCCATCTATCAGGGAGGACCAACTTATTCAAACAAGCTCAGAGTTTCAAGAGGGATGTACCTGAATGCATAAAAGATAGAGAAGTGGGAGAAGCATATTGCATATTATCCATGTCAATCAAACCACCCTTAGTGAGAATGGGATGAAAGATATCACACCCAACTAGTCTGCCTTCCACTAAAGTCATCTTCTGTTACCATAATAGGATGTAGAAGAAGCCATGATTTTAGTCAATAGAACTAAGATCAGATAGGTCTGATCAAGCTAAAGAGGATTTAAGTGTGAATCAGGCAACATAAACTATGTTTTTGGTTTTTGAAGAACTACTTAAGTAAGTACAGAAAAGATAAACATCAATATGCTTTCCACCCGGCTATGAT
Organism: Pseudochirops corinnae; assembly: GCA_028646515.1. Classification (NCBI taxonomy): domain Eukaryota; kingdom Metazoa; phylum Chordata; class Mammalia; order Diprotodontia; family Pseudocheiridae; genus Pseudochirops; species Pseudochirops corinnae. The sequence continues at coordinate 4,972 of JAQQSV010013100.1, read as the reverse complement.
TTCTTTTGGCCATAGCAACTCACGAAGACCATCAACTAATAAATAGAAGACTTTTTTAACTTATGTTGGGAGAAAAAGAACCCACATTGATGAAGTCACAGATAAAGAATACATATCTACTATTTTAAAACATTGAGGGACAGCTAGGGATGCAGTGAGTAGAGCACCAACCTTAGAGTCAGGAGGACTGAGTTCAAATGTGGCCTCAGACACTTGACACACTTACTAGCTGTGTGACCTTGGGGAAGTCACTTAACCTCAAAAGCATTGCCTTCCCCTCAACAAAAAAATAATTTAAAAAAATATTGAATGTATGTCTTTATAAATAACAGAGAAGTAGCCTGGTAGACTGGAAAGAGGGCAGGACTTAAAGTCACAGGTCCTGAATTCAGATTTTGGCTCTCCCAATTACTCTCTATTTGACATTGCACAAGTCATTTAAATTTCCTGGGTTTCAATTTTGCATCTTACAAAACGGGATATTGGCCTCTAAGGCCTATAAGGTCCCTTCCAGTTCTAAGTACATGATCGTATCACCAGCAGCTCTGCCTTCCTATTGTGGTTACAACAATATGAATTTACCTTTACCTGGAATAGTTTCCAGTTCATATTTAAAAGTATCATTATACTAATTGTCAAGCTACTGTCACCTTCATGAAATCAAACTCTTTATTTTTTCTATCATTTGAAAGATTTATTTTTTTGTCCCTCTCTTTAATAGTCTATGAGAATCAATACATGGAAATAAAATATGCCATAATATGTTTGCAAAAGGCTTTTAACAACCTAAATTACTTTTACAAATTTACCTCACAACAAATACCATATTAGTTAAGTAAGATAGGCATTACGAGTTCCATTTTACTGGCAAGGAAATGGAAGCATAGGTTAACTCATTTGCCTAAGATTTCAAATGTAATTAGCAGCAGAGCCATAGTTTTATGGCTTGACTAATTACTGTAATACTGATTTGAGTAGGAGTATGAATTCTATTGTAAGTTCCATACCATTGGAGTGCACAGAAAGTGAACCTTATCACCAACACTTCAAAGACTGAAAACACACACACACACACACACACATACACACACACACACACACACAGACTGAAAACACAAATTTACATTAGTTAAAACTGCCATATTACCATAGGCACTATTACCTCTATCCTCTTCAGTCCTTAATTCTCATCCCTATCGATTCTCTAGCAAGTCAAATAGTGTTAAAATTTTGTTTTTCTTGAAATACTTTAACTTCTAAAAATTTAACATAATCAGCAAAAACAACAATAACAGTAACAAAAATATTTTCAAACACTGGGCCTATGTATTTCAACTATACTACCCCTATCTACCTCTGCAAAAAATCAAATACAACTGAATGTTTAATAATGTCCTTTAGTTTTTCTTTTACTTGTCTCCAATGCTACATTTAATGTTTCTCTGGTAACTAAGCTGTAGTATATTTTAACAAGATGAATTTAATACAATGTACAAAAATGGAGTGATTGTTATTGCTGGAGCAAGATCTTTACTCCTAAAATAGCATTATGATATTTCCTGGAAAACTAGGAACAATGTAATATCAACTAGATTATTAAGAGAGTAAAGGTGCTATAGGATGGCCTATTTCAACCCCTTTATGACTTTTTTTTAAATTTTCATGGAACAGAAAAGGGTCATATATTATACTATCATTATAAAGTGAGCATTATTGGTACTCTAAAGAAAGTGGATTATTGTATACATTCTTTACAGGTTTTCACTGTCAACTTTTTTGAGATATTAAGCTAAACTTGCTGTGCCCCAAAGTTGTAAAATCTTTTTACAAAGCAAGTAGGCAAAATAACTTCATATTAAATTTCAGGTATAATCTTTTATTAATAAAGTATAATTAATTCAGATTGTTCATTGCAAGGTCAGATATAGAAGCTTAAATACTTTGGCCACATAATGAGAAGACCTGACTAATTTGAAAAGATCCTGATCTTGGGAAAGATTGAAGACAAAAGGCAAAGGGGACAGAAGAGGATGAGAAGTATAAATAGTGTCCTGGAAGCAACAAACTTGAGCTTGTACTGTCTTCAGGAGATAGTGTAGGACACAAGGGCCTGAGGTGCTATAGTGTTTGGGGTCACAAAGTGTCAGACATGACCGAAGACTAAGCAACAACAACAAAAAAGATAAATTTGTCATTGAAATTAAAATAGTGAAAAGAAAATATACACATTTAATATTATAAAATATTTTATAATTTCCAGAAAGGTTTCATGGGCATTTTATTCTATGATGTCAACATAAGATAAGTGTGGGGCAGAGAGTTCAGATGACCTAACCATAATCACATAGCTAGTTGCTGGAAATACTACAATCTAGTTTTCCTGACTCCAACTGCTCATTCCACTACAAAACATCCCTTCTCTTCTCAGTAAGACAAAACATTAGAAAAAAAACAAGATAAAATTAGAACACTACCATGAAAGATTTAACATCCAAGAGACCAACACCTTGGGATCATTTGGCTAATAAAATGCAGAGCTTAACATGTAAAGTACCTATGATTTCATATGTGTAGGAACTCCCTATATAACCATGAAGATCACAATTTATCTCAAAATTTAGAGTCCTAAGTCCCTTAAAACCCTTAAATCTTGAGTTTCATAAAGGTCAAGTGACTTACCCATCAGTAACAGAAGAGGCTCTTGAACCTATTTCTTCCTTACTTCGAATTTAGTATTTTATTTTCTATGTCATATTGGCTCTCTCATTGCATGCATGCACAAATACTCATGTGGACACAAGAAAGCATCTTCAACAGTATGAATAAATATTCCCTCCATAAACTCTCCAAGATGACTTACTGTCACCCAAAAGCAAAACAAAAAACATGATCCTCTCCACACTCAGGCTGCTCCACATCAACAGAAATGACCCAATACCCAGGATAAGGTTCAAAATATTCGGAAATTGTAGGTAGTGATCAGAGCTTCTTCTCTATTGCCACAGCCTTGTAGAACATGGGTCACTCCCATGACCACTCTGTTATGTTGGGGTTGGACTTTACTAAAGTAGCTGTAAGCATTTATGTATACAAAAAGGTAGTTACATACATGTGTATCTTTAGGTGTATGTGTATAAAAATGTGCCCCTCAGTGTATATATAATAAACATCTTAACCACTACCAAGTATTCACTCTTACATGAAATGACCCATTTTCTTTTTGGTCTTCAGATGCTTTAACAAGATTCTTTTGTAAATGATATCACCAAATTTTCACTCTTTCATAGGAGATTTCCCATTCTTTTAATGAATCTCAAGTGCTTAACAAAATTATTTAAAGACTGACATAAAGTAAAATTCTTTAGAGAATCTTGCTTGCCAGAAAAATCTTACTGCCAGGGTTTAAACTTATTTTAAACTTCTCTGGAAGAGTATATACTTGTACTTATAATATTAAGAATATTCAAGAATAGGAGCCTTCCTTAAAATTATAAGTAGCATCTACCTAAAACCATGAGCAAGTATTATATGTGATGGGAATAAGCTAGACACATTTCCAATAAGAAAAGGTGTGAAACAAGGATGTCCATTATTATCACTGTTAGTCAATATGGTACTGGAAACATTAGCTTTAGAAATAAGAGAAGAAAAAGAAATTGAAGGAATTAGAATAGGCAAAGAAGAAACTGAGCTATCTTTCTTTGCACATGATATGATAATATACAGAGAGAATCCTAGACAATCAAGTAAAGAACTACTTGAAGTAATAAACAACTTTAGAAAAGTTGCAAAATATAAAATAAATCCACATAAGTCATTGGCATTTCTATATATTACCAACAAAGTCCAACAGCAAGAGATAGAAAGAGAAATTCCATTTAAACTTACTATAGCCATTATAGAATATTTGGGAGTCTATCTGCAAAAACAGGAACTATGTGAACACAATTACAAAACACTTTTCACACAAATAAAGTCAGATCTAAATGACTGGAAAAATATCATTTGCAGGGCAGAGCCAAAATGGCAGCATAGGAGCAGCAAGAAATCGCAGCTCTGACACAGCCACATCAAATAACCAAAAAATATGACACTAATCAAATTCTAGGGCTCTAAAACACACACAGATATATTTCCTGCTGAAGGCAGCTTGGCTCAAAGTGACCATTTCAGCTCTGAGAGCCAAAACCAGGCCAACTTCAAACAGCAGCTTTTGCCCCAGGGGTGGCTGGACAAGACAAGCACCGCCGCAGCTGCAGCTTCAGGAGAGTGGATCTGCAGCAGCTGTGGCAGTACCCAGAATTATCAAGCCATAAGAAAAAAAGACTAAGGCTAGTGGAACTTGGCTAAAAACCAGGGAAGAAAAGCGGGTCCAGCCATGCCACCTCCAGGGCAAAGAAGCGGGAAGTGGAGGTTCTGCACCCGCCTCCGCATTGCCACTTCAAAGCTCCTGGGCTGCAGAAAGCAGGGGTGCCAAGCCATCGTTCAGAGGCCAAGTGCTCTCCCGTTGAGCAGCCTGGATCTGGATCTCAGTCTTGGGTGGTGGTCCAAGGGTGTTTTTTTTTCAGTGAGCTGGAGCTGGGGAGGGACCTAGCAGCCTGCTAAAAGCCCTGGCAGCTGGAAAAACCCCAGTGATTTGGGACAGAGCTTTCCCCTCTGGAAGCAGAGTTCCACAGAAGTAAAAAAACAAATCAAACAAAAAAAAAACCAAAACATGAAATGGTGACCATAAATAAGCATAGGAAGCAAAATGAGAACAGCAACCAAATGCTACATTCCTTCTTCGGGAAAAGAAGGAAGAAAGCAGGGAAAGGGAGGAAGACAATACAGTGATAACTCCCATACCAAAAGCTTCCAAGAAACATGAAGATTGCCAAAAAGCTAGAGATCAGCTGAAGAAAGATTTTGAAAAACAAATGAGAGAAGTGGAAGAAAAATAGGGAAGAGAAATAAGAATGATGCAAGAAAATCA
>JAQQSV010013099.1:0-12606 GCA_028646515.1 Pseudochirops corinnae | reverse complement strand
GGAGGATATATATATATGTGTGTGTGTGTGTATACCTGTGTGTGTGTGTGTGTGTGTGTGTATATATATATATATATACGTGTGTGTGTGTATATATACATATATATTCATGTGTGTATATAAATATACATATATATCTATATATAGGAGGATATATATATATATATATATGCATATGGATACTTATGTGAGTATGTGTATATATGTATACATAGACAGAAGGCCCAGGGTCAATTTAATAGGAAGGGATGATATTTTAAAAGGTAAAATTGAGAGGTAGGAGAGAAATAGAATGAGAGGAACAGGGAGAGACAGAATGGAGTTAATCATCTCATATACAAGAGGCAAGGGATAACTGTTACAATGGAAGGCAAGAACAGGATAGCAAAAGGGAATGGGTCAACCTTGCTCTCATTGAAGTCAGCTTAGGGAAGGAGTGACATACACTCTAAATTGGGTATCTTGCCCTACAGGAGAGTAGGGGGGATGGGAATGAGAAGGGGAATGATGGAGAGGAGGGCAGGGTGGCGGGGGGAGGATTGTTAGAAGCACACACTTCTATAAAGGGACAGGGACAAAGTAGAGAATAGAAGAAGGGGGTGTGGGATAGGAAGGAGGGAAATATAGTCAGTCTTTCACAATATGTCCATTGTGGAGACGTTCTGTGTAACTACACATGTACAGCCTGTATTGAAATGCTTGTCTTTCCAGTGAAGGTATGTGATGAGGGAGGAAGGGAAAGAATCTTTAATTTAAAGTTCTATAATCAAATGTTTAAAAAATATATATGTGTGTATATATTATTATTATTATTATTATTATTATCATTATTATTTACATGCAACTGGGAATTAAAATGTAACAGGCACTGGGGTAAGGAGATCTATTTCACACTACTGGAAAGACAGTGTGGTGATGGGGGAGGATATAGGAGATAGCCTATTGGGGGAGGGGGTATACAGTGGGATCGCTGTTTTGATGTGGTGGGTAGGGGAAAGATGGAGAGAAAATTTGTAACTCAAAATCTTGTGGAAATGAATGATGTAAACTAAACATAAACAAAAGTTAATTTTTTAAAAAAAGATACTAATTATGTGACCATATGAAGGTCACTTAACACCTCTAAGGCTATAAACTCTACATGACCTGTCAATCTGGATCAGTGAAAGGAGTTTCTGTATCAGAATTTTTCAACCTGGATGAAATCACAAGCTCAAACCTATCATTGTCCCACAGAATCTGAAGGATGTCATTCTGATGGATTACACTGGTAATAGACTAGATAAATCATCAGAGCTGGATTTAAGAAGATCTACATTAAAATATGGTCTCAGACATTAGTTGTGTGACTCTAGTCATGTCTTTAAGCCTCTGCCTCAGTTTCCTTTCCTGTAAAATGTGAATAATATCATCTACCTCCTAGGATTTTTATGAGGACCAAATGAGATCTTTTAGAGTACTTTGCAAGCCTCAAAAACTTAAGTAAATGGCAGTCATTTTATTAACTATCGTTATGTATTTTCTCCCCTCTCTATATCCTGTGTTTAAATAATGATCATAATAATAATAACCCACTTCTGGGAGACCATTATAGGAGAATATAAAAAAATTAATCCAGATCATTGAGTCAAAGGAAACGTAATTTGCTATTGACTCTATTTAGTACTCCATATCTTTGGAACTCAAAATAGGGAATGACATTAATAAAATAATCTATACAATGATACAATACTTATCATTCTGAATTTCCCTAAAGACTCAGTGCATCTCACTGATTAGCACAAAGTCACTGGGATCCTTAACAAGCAGACACAAGAATTGAGTTTAAATGTTATCCAAGAGAATCGAGTGGAAACACGTGAGAAAGCAAATTGTATTTCCCCACTCCTTGCTAATCTATAAGGATTTATTGAAATGCCATTTTAATTTTATATTGAAAATCTTAATTCTATCCATTTGCTCTTGATAATACACAATATGAATACCTTGCATCACCTCCTACACTTCTTCCCTCTCTCCATCCCAACTCCGGTTACAAATATTTACAGAATCTCTGGACCACTCATTTTATTAAATTATTCATGTGCAACATTTGTTTTACTCTTCAATATTTATTATATTAATCTTATTTCTTTTGGCTGGACACTAGTCAGTTTACAAGTTGAAAACAAATAGGATTCCTTCTGTATAAAAACAAAGAACTCAATATCCTATGATGTATTTTTTTTTCTCCCCTTATTGGCAACTGCTTTGAGTTTTCATACACCTCTAAAACTTATTATAAAAATACTATGTCTGAATAAAGAAAATTGATTGTTACTTTGATAGATTCTAATTTTTAGAGTGAAATTGTAAAATCAATATTTCTAAAGGGAAATAACAGTTGTATATCAGAAATTGTTAAAATATGCCAAATTTATTTTGTATGTAGAATGTTTCCATTCTGATGTGAGTGCCTACGTGAAGGTAAATTAGGTCATTTAATCATACAAACTGTTTCAAATCTTATTTACAATCAAATTTTATCTATTTAGGAACTCTGCTTTGCTCTAACTACTCCAATTCATAATTCTGTCTCCCTTCTCTGAACACCTATAAAACTCATAGTGCACCATCTGAGATAATGAATCAAAGTTGGAAGGGACTTAAAACATCATCCCTACAATCTTCATTTCAGTGTTGAAATGGCCTTTGCAGCATCTTGAAAGCACCTTGAGATATCAAAGTTGGATGGGATCTGAACCCATGTAGTATATCAACTTTACCTGAATAAGATTCTCTTTTACAACATGCCCAATAAGTGAGCACACAGACTCTGCTTGGAAATCTTTAATGAGAAGGAACCCATTATTTCCTAAAGCAATCCTTTCTATCTTGGGAGATCTTGAATCAATTTCTTCAATTGATAGGGAGATTTGGTCTGTCTGTAGTACTTAAGAAAAAAGATGTGGACAAACTGGGATCAATTTTTTATCCATATTCTCATGTGGCATGATATTATGACTGATCGAGGTTATTATTCCCTGGAAGCCCTATACCTTAGTAATGTTCTTCCCAATATGTGGTTTCCAGAACTGAACAAAATCACATAACCTAAGTTCACATTAGGTCTTTTGGCTGCCATGTCATGCTCTACTACTATTTATCAGTTCCCCTCTCCAAACCATTCTGTAAATGAATCTCAAGAAGGGGCATCAAGTTTGAAATACTCTAAGGATCAGCAACCACTCAAAAACATATTTCCTGAATTTCCACTTTGCTATTCTTATTAATTAAAAAGGAAAGTTCAAAGAAATAGGAATTTGTTCAAATAACATAACTAAGTAACAAGATAGTATTCTTACCCATCTACTTTCCGTATCTGAAAGGACACAATCTCCTATACCAGTGTGAATGGAAAAGGAGAGAGAACGCATAAATACAGAGAATATATTTGATCAGAGAAAAATCATAGAAAAGAATACAAGTAGGGAGCACATATGGCCAGAGAACATAAATAAACAAGAAAATGGATATTCATGAGGGGAACCATGTGACCTAGGAATATGCATTTAGAGCATATGGATTGGCAAACAGGTGGGCAGAATTCATATATCCTGTCAGTCAATCAATAAGCATTTATCAAGTACCTGTTATACTCCAAGGGCAGCTAAGTGGAGCAGTAAATAGTATACCTCATCTTAAGTCAGGAAGACTTATCTTCATGGATCCAAATCTAACCTCAGACACTTACTAGCTTTGTGATCTTAGGTAAGTCACTTAATCGTGTTTGCCTCAGTTCTACCTCAGTGAAATGAGCTGGAAAAGGAAATGGCAAACCACTCCAGGATCTTTGCCAATAAAACCCTAAATGGGGTCAAAAACATGACTGAACAACAGCAAAATGTACCAGGGACTATGTTAAGCTCTAGGGATATAAAAAGAGGCAAAGGACAGTGTCTACTCTCAAAGAATTCACAATCTAATGGAGGAAACAAGAAGGAAAGAAAACAAGATAGCTCATACCTCTGCCACTGAAGAGCCGTTATTGTCCACTGGGTAATGTCACCATGCAAATATCCATTGCAATTTGCTGTGTGAAACTTCTCTGATGTCCATGAGATGTCAGCGTCTATGTTGACTATGTGTTTTTTTTTTCTCCCTCTACTGAGTGTAGCACCTCTACTCTCCATTATGTCATCTTTCTGCTTCTTTTTCACTGGTTTCTAGCTATTGTGTTTCTTGAGCTGCTTTCTGCTACTGTTTACTGGGCTGTTTTGATCAGCAAATCTCTCCCCTTAAGGAAAATCCAAGAGCTCATTTTAGTTTTTCATAAACTATGACCATGACAGTAGTATCAAGGCAAACAGCCAGGAAGTCCTACAAGAAGCACTCAGGCCAGAGTTAAGTCTATTCTTTTCAATTACTCTCCACTGCACTCATTACTTTTAGCTTCAATTAACTATATGACTTATGGTTACAGAATTCCTTCTAACCCTTGTCAAATACCTGATTTTCAGCCCCTGTCCCCTCAAATTAACTGGAGGCAAGAACAAAAGAGATAAAAGAAACCAGCAGAACTATTAGCCTCTAAATTTCTACCTTTATTATGAATACCTATCTTTAAAAAAATAAAATGTTGGTTTGTGCTTATCATTCCTGCCAGTGGAGGGGGAATCAAAACCTCAATAACTCAATGGTCTTTCTATATTTTATTAAATTCTTCAGTTCTTTTTCGAATTAACTGCTATCCAATCTCTCCTCCCCATATTACATTTATGAAGCCGATTCTTTGAACCCAAGAATAAGCCAGTGCATTTGTCCAACTTAATCTTAATTAGAGTCAGTCTGTCAATGTTATTTTGATTTTCAATTCTATCATGGCTTTATATCACCAAAAATCCGATAAAGATGCTGTCTATGTCTTCATAAAAGACGTTGATTAATGTGTTAAATGGTATAAGGCCAAGTACAGATCCCTGGGACATTCTGCCAAAGACTTCCATGATAGCTAATATCAAATCACTAATAACTGATATTTGGATCTGACAATTTGACTAGGCCCATATTGCAACCAATTGTACTATTATCTTGCAGACACCTTTCTTTTACATACGAATAGCTTAGGAGACTTATTCAAATGTTTTGCTAAAAAGTCTAAACAATTTCTACTGTAATCCCCTTTACAATTACATTGACAGGAGAGGTAGGATATAACCATTTCTATACTGCCTACTAAGTGGCAGGCACTGTGATAAACACTTTACAAATACTACTTCCTTAGATCCTCACAACAATCCTGAGAGAGAGGTAGTATTGTTATCCAGATTTTGAGAGAATTGAAGCAAACGGAGCTTAAATGATTTGCCCAAGGTCGCACAAGTGTCTAGAAATGGATTTGAACTCAGGTCTTCCTGACTCAAAGCTCAGCACTGTACCTACTATGCCACCTAGCTACTACATTAGAATATAAACCTCCTATGAGTAGGAATTATCTTATTCTTTGTATTTATATCCCTAGTGGGGGCCATCTTCATTCATCCTGATGATATATTGTTACTGGGCCCAGATGGCTCTGGAGGAAAAAAACAAAGCTGGTGACTTGGCTAAACTCTCCCTATTTAAATCCAATTCATGTGCAAGTCATGGCATCACCTTCCTGTTGTCATGGTTCTCTTGAAGAATGAAAGACAAACAACAAACTGAGTAGTATAAGCTGCCCAACTGGGAACCCAACTGGCCAGTTCTAGTTGTAGGTCCTTCCTTCACTCCCCTCCCCTCAGTTCTCTTCCCTAGTTTGCCCTCCCCTCCCCTCTTCTCCTGTCCTCCTTCCTCTATCCACATAAAGTATAATACCCTTACCTGCCAGGGCTCTGCCCAAAGGAATGTAAATTTTCATTGCTGAAAACTCACAAGATATTTTGAAGTTTAGGCTAGATTTCTTTCTTAAGGACCAGGTCTTAATGATAAGCAGGCAAAGCATTCTAGCTATCATTGATTGACTAATAATAGGGCCCAGCCCAAGCCCCACCTGATTACAGTTTGGGCTTATTGACTCAGAGTGAATTTACATAGCCCCTGTTTCTATTTTAGACAGAAACTTTGAGGGTCTTCTCCTCCCAGATTGATTTTTTTTTTCCCTTTATTAGGTAAAACAGATTACTCTTTGCCTCATTTTTTTTCCTAGCTTTAATCACTGAGTGGGTGTTGCCTCAGTTAAACTGAAACCTGGGAAAGACCTTAGCTTAAAAAGGCTAAGTTCTCCATTGAATACAGGGTCATATCCAATCATCCTGATCTATATCTGTGACTGGCACCAAATGGGTCTAGAGGAGAAAGTGAGTCTAATGACTTTCTTTGCTCAGCCCTCTCTCATTTAAATTCAATTCACTTGCAAGTTATGGCATCACCTTCTTGATGTCTTGGTCCTCTTTCAGAAGGAAGGACAAACAATAATCTCTAGTACCTAATACATTTACATTTACTGGCATTTAGTAGATAATTAGATGCATTTTAATTGATTGATTGACAAAAGAAGTAAAGTAAATCTGACCTAACTGGGTCTTCATGAAGACATATTGGGTATCACCTGCATATTAACTATTTTTATTCTGTCCTTTTGAGCCCAAACATTGTTCACCTTGGCAGAGAAAATAGGAACCAAATAACAACTGAATAACTGTGCCTTCTCTCTGTCTGACTAAATCAGTTTTAAATATATTCATCAACAAGACTATATCAATGCTGAACCATCCAGCCAAGTAGTGATTGGTACATGGTAGATGTTTAATACATACTTATTTACTATCTCACTAACTACCTAAGAGTAAATAAGGAAACCTTAGCTATCCCCTGTCCATGAATGAAATTGTTCACAAACTTGGGGATGGGAGGATAGAGATGATGCTTCACATGATTATCTATCAGGGAAGTTATAAGGGTGATTCATGCTTTAGTTATGGGATGAGCAGGCAGCTTGTCATATTTGATAGATAATGATGCATCAGAATCGGGAAGACAAGTTTGAATCCTGCTTCTGACACTTAACTTGTTTTGGGACCATGGCCAAATCACAAAATCTCTCTGAGCTTCCGTTTATTCATCTGGAAAATGGGCATAATAATTCCTGCAATACCTATCTGATGGAATTATAGTAGGAGTCAAAGGAGGCAATGACTGTAAAGTACTTTGCCAATGTTGAAGTCCTATATAAATCTTAGATGTTATTATTAGATTGGCTACCCTCTAAGGCTACTATGAAATAGCAAGTATTAGTTGGCATTGGAAGATGTTGGAAAAAGACACCATGCCAAGTCAGTCAATTAGCAACATAAAATAAGAAAGAAATATACTATGAGAGCTCAAGTAATATTCTTTGAGATCCTGAATTCTGAGAGAATTCCACTCCATCCCCCAGAGTAGATTGTCTTTGCATGCCCGTGGCGCTAATAAGTCAGATGAAACAAATAAGGGAATATCTAGAAATGCCTAAGTAATGAAATCACAGCATGTTGAGTTCATGAAGGACTTCTTTTATGTTGAGATATATCTATATCTATATCATCTATATCTATATCCACATCTATAACTATATATCTGATATATTCACTAACAACAACAAAAAAGACTATTTATGTAGTACTCAGTAAGTGCCAGCCACTAGTTAGCTGCTTGTTGATGATCACAACCCTGGGAGGTAGGTGCTGTTATTATTCCCATTTTACAGACAACAAAACTGAGACAAACAGAGATTATGTGACTTGCCTAGTATCACACAGCTAGAAACTGTCTGAGGCTCGATTTGAACTGAAGTCTTCCCAGCTACAGGCCTAGAACTCTTATGTACTTCATCATCATCATCATCATCATCATTATCATCATCTCTCTCTCTCCATATATATATATATGTATATTTATATATATATATACATATATATATATATATATATGTGTATATACACACATACACCTACACACACACACACACACACACACATATATATGTATACACACACACACACACACACACACACACACACATATATACACATATATATACAATCTAAACCTAACCTGTAAGCATTATAGATTAGATTAGTGAAGGTAGGGAAAATATAGCACTATCAAGTCACAGAGTTATAATCATAAGGTATATATGCCTACTACATAAGAAATATCTTATGAGTACTTGCGCATTTAACCTTGAAAAAGAGAATGGCCTTAAATGTAGCAATAGGAAATTCAGATGCTAGACTTGTAGATGGTGACCTTTAAAACCAGATTTTTCTCTGGAGTTTGGCTTTCACTATGGACATTTCACTTACAAACATGGAATTTCAAACAACGCACCACAGTTGCCTGTGGTAGTTGAGTCTTTCCAAATACTTAAAATAATGAAAGGATTAAGAGACTAAGCAGATCACACCTGAAATAAAATAACAACATACACATCACTTGTTTATTTAGAAGCAAAAGTCAAATTATGAACCCATTATCATTTGCTTCAAACATTAAAATTTGACGTTTCTTTCTTTTGCTGAACATTCTCACACCCTCACTCATTATCAGAACAAAAGGATTCCTCATCAGCATTCTGCACAGTCCCCAAAGCCTGCAAGAAGGAGACAGATGCATAAACAAAAGGGGAGGAAAGATCCATGAAGAGAGAAACAGTTTTGTGTCTTGGCATCAGGATTTTACCATTCGTTCTATAGTTGTTGTTTTTCCCCAAAACTCAGCATGGTAAGCTTGTTCTAGAAGTTGGAGATGTGAAATGTCATGGTCTTTTGTTAATATATTTCTATAAGGTTTTGCCTCATGTGATGCTAATGAGTTGCTTGATGACAAACCCAGTTTTACCAGGTACTTTGGAAAGCCCACTGGACTCCTTCCTCTCCCTTATTCCAGTCTCCATTGACCAGTTACAACAACTTAGATGTCTCTTCCCTTTGGATGGATGTTGATCCTATAATCCCTACCCTTGTTGTAGACAACCTAGAGTCCTGCTCAGATCTGATCGTTGATATCATCACACCCTTCCTAACAGATATGTATAACATTGGATGATAAAGGAGTCACCAACGTCAGTCCTTCCATCAAAATGGTATATTACTGAAATATTGCATTTTCCCTGCCAATGCATTTTCTCAAAATCTTGTCCAGCTGTTATTTCCTCAGGACCACTGTACTGTTTCATTAGTGTTCATTTTGGTTTCTATTTGCCCTGTATCTATAACCTCCTCTATGTGTTACCTCCCCAAATTCACTACTGAGTATTAAATAACCAATCAACAAACTTCATTCTAACTTGCTGTATGTGTAGTATCAGCTACTGGATGTATTTACTGCTAGCCTAGGTCAAGCAGTTGGTTCCTCATAAAACACAGCTACTGCTGATACTGGCTGCAGTTGCAGAAAGGGTCCCTTGAGTGTTCTTCTACCCTTCCTGGAATGTAACCTTGTCTATCCCTTCTCCAATATTCATTCTTATAAAGTCAGGAAAGGAAGGGCAGAGCTAAGATGGCAGAAAGGAAGCAGTAGCTTTTCTAAGCTCCTCCAAGAATTCTGTCGCTAAAAGCTAAAAAGTGAATTGGAACAGATTTAAGAGTGGCAGAAGCCATTGGGAGATGGAGCGTGGCAGATTCCCAGCCCAGGAAAGTGACTATTCAGGTTTGGGCAGGGAGAATGTGGAGCACACAGAAGCTGCACCCCCATGGATCTGAAAGCAGAGTATGGCAAACTGAGAAGAAGCCCCAGCCAGCCAGCAGATTCACTCACTCCAAGGGCAATTTGCAGCCATCTCACCACAGGACAGAGGATCGTCAGAGCTAGGTAAGAGAAAACACAGGGCCCGCAGCAGGGTCAGCAGCTTATCCTTGGGCTACAAGCCCACAGCCTGGATATTTTTAAATTACATACCCGAAGATCCAGAAGTCAAGATGGAGGAATAAAATTTTATTGCTCTGATCCCTCCTCCCTGACCCAGAAAAGTCCGGAGTTAAATGCCCCACAAAGAGTAAAATCCTAAATTAGTGGAAACAGCATCAGGCTTGAGTGTCATTGAGTAAGGGAAGTGAGACAGTACAGAGTGTAAGCCCAGGAGGGTGGAGCCAGCAAACACTAACAACAGAAGCCCAGGTGTGCTTTAGTACCACCTGGCCAATCAGCAGGCTGCAGCCCTGCCCTGCCCTGTTGCTAGCCTCCTGCTACTGAGCCTGCAGGAGCTATAGCCCAGAGACACAGAGGTCTAAACCTGAAGGAGCCAGATCACTCCACCCCCATAGTTTACTCTGTAAGCCTCAGCGTAACTCAGGGGAAACACTGAGAATCCTGGCCTTGGCCTCAGTCTAGTCACTCAGAGGCTACAGCTCATGAAGTTAACAACCAAACCCCTACCTCCCAGCCTGAGAAGCTCACTACTTCTGCACCCCAGGAGCAGATATCCACTCTAAAAATCCAGGACATAGGCAACCACGATGGGAAAGAAGGAAACTGCAAAGGCTAGGCCCATCAAATCCCTTTACAAAGAACAAGAACAACCAAACTCGGAAGGCAACATGGACTCTATACTCACACTGGAGACCACAGAAGGAAATGTGAATTGATCTCAAGCCCAAAAGCATTCTTGGAGGACCTCAAGAGGGATTTTAAAAATGAAATTAGAGAGGTAGGAAATAAATTTATATCTACAGTGATCAACTTGGAAAAAAAATCTCACTGAAGAAGACAAATCTTTAAAAAGTAAAATTGGAGAACTAGGAAGGGAGGTCCAAAACCTAACCAGAGAAAATACCTCCTTAAAAATGAAAACTGAACATATGTAAAAGGAGCTTCAAAAACTAATTGAGGAAAATAATTCACTAAAAATTAGTATCAGTCAAATTGAAGCTAATGACTCTATGATGCTGAAAGAGTCAGTCAAACAAAACATAAAGATTGAAAAATTAGAAGAAAGTGTAAAATATCTCACTGGAAAAACAATTTACCTGGAAAACAGATCCAGGCGAGATAACCCAAGACTGAGCGTAATCTTTCAGGCAAGGAGATGGACATTTAATGAAATAAAGGGCTTCCAGACTTTCCTTATGAAAAAACAGAGCTCAATGGAAAATTTGATCTCCACTCACAAGACCCAAGAAAGACATAAAAAGGTAAACAAGGAAAACACAGACTCACACATACACATACACACACAGATGGTCACACATGCACATAACTTGAGATTCAATAAGATCAAACTGTTTACATCCCTATATGAGAAGCAGATACCTGCAATATTGAAATTTCTGTAAGTATTGCAACATTTAAAGGGGATGTACATAGATATAGGGTATGGGTATAAGTGAACTAATCTGAAGCTTTAAAAAAAAACATTAAGTGGAAGAAAAGGATTGTAATGGGAGAAAAGGAAAGGTTGAGGCAGAAAATAGTAAATTTTGCCACAAGAAGAGGTATAAAAACATAATATAATAGAGGGGAGGGAAGGAAGGAGATGAGCATCATATGATCATTACTCCCATTGGTTCTGATTTAAAGAGGTATCAATACAAACAGTTAAGTTTAGATTCTAACATGAAAAGACAAAAAAACTCATAAAAATAGAGGGAAAAGAAGGAGGGAGAGGAGCACTTTATGAAATTTACCAGCATGGGTTTGGGTTCAAGGAAGGAATAACATCCTCTTTTAAGGATAATAATCTATTGTGCCCTACAAGCAGTAGGAGGGATGGGGGGAGGGAGTGTAAAAAGGGGGAAGGTGGTTAGAAGGGAGGGAAAGAGTAGCAAGGGGAAAGGTTAGGTAAAGAGGGGGGGATACAGGGAGGGAATACTGAGGGAGGTGGTGGTCAAAAGGAAAACTCTTAAGGAGAGGAAAGGAAAATGAAGATACAAAGATATAAACAGGGGAGGGAATAAGATGGAGGGAAAGTCACAGATAGTAATCATCAATGTGAATGTGAATGGGATGAACTCTTCCATAAAACAGAAGTAGATAGCAGAATGGATTAAAAATTACAATCTTATGATATGCTGTCTACAAGAAACACATTTGAAACAAGGGGATGCACACAGGGTAAAGATAGAAGCATGGAGCAGAATATATTATGCTTCAGCTAAAGTAAAAAAAAGCAGGGGTAGCAGTCCTTATCTCAGCTAAAGCAAAAGCAAAACTAGATCTAATTAAAAGAGATAAGGGAGGAAACTACATCCTGCTAAAAGGCACCATTAAGAATGAAGTAATATCATCACTTAAGATATATGCACCAAGCGGTATTGCATCCAAATTCCTAGAGGAAAAGTCAAGGGAATTAGAGGAAGAAATAGATAACAAAACAATATTGATGGGGGACCTCAATCTTCCCCTCTCTGAAATTGATAAATCTAACCTCAAAATAAACAAGAAAAAGTTAAGGAGGCAAATAGAATTTTAGAGATGCTAGATATGACAAATTTCTGGAGAAAACTGAATGGGGATAAAAAGGAACATACCTTCTTCTCAGTGGCACATGACACATATACAAAAATTGACCATGTAGGAGGGCATAAAAACCTCACAATTCAGTGCAGAATGGCAGAAATATTAAATGCATCATTCTCAGATCATGATGTAATAAAAATTATATGCAATAAA
>JAQQSV010013098.1:0-12606 GCA_028646515.1 Pseudochirops corinnae | reverse complement strand
ACTATGGAGAGGTTCTGTGTAATTTCACATGTTCAGCCTGTATTTGATTGCTTGTCCTTCCAGTGGGGGTAGGTGACAAGGGAGGAAGAGAAAGAATCTAGAATCTAAAATTCCATAATCAAATGTCATAAATATCTATATCTATATCTATATCTATATGCAAATATTATTGTTATTATTATTATTAACTACATCCAACTGGAACTTGAGATACACAGGCACTGTGGTTGGGAGATCCATCCTGCCGTACTGAAAAGCGACATAGGAGAGAATAAACTGGGGGGAGGGGGGACACGCTGGGATGGCTGTTTTGGGGTGGTGGGTAGGGGAAAGAAGGGGAGAAAATATGTAACTCAAAATCTTGTGGAAATGAATGATGCAAACTAAAATAAAATTAAAAATAAATAAATTTTATAAAATAAAAAAAAGAAAGAAAGCAGATGCAAACAAGGTCTCTGTAGAGCCTTTCACAGTGAAGACTGGGTTGGGGCCTCCTGTGGCAGGACCAGGAGCTAGGTCCAATTTGGATGGGGCATGAGGCTATATATAAGCAGGGAACTGGAATAGGAGTCAGCTGGCAGCTGTGTTGCTCTGCCTGTTTGAGCAAGATCTCTGATCTACTGTAGCCTGAGGTTGGGATCATTTTCTACAAAAACAGAAGCAAGAGACAATCCTGTGACTTTGACTCTAGAACTGATTTAGCCCACACATCAGAACTTGGGCCTATAGCTGAGTAGTCAGGGTGGGGAGCTGGAACTAATGGGGACTCTGAAGTTCCATCCATCTAACTCCACAGAGCATTCCAGTTAGTTAACAGGGGCTGGGTTCAGCAATAATGTGCTAGAACTCCAACCAGGGGCAAGCCTGCAGGTGAGTCATATAGACCCAAACCAGATTCAGGAACTTGCAGTGCTCAAACTAAACAGTCAATATCCAGACTTCACTCCTATATAAGACACTGAGAACTTGGAAGGCCCTGTCCTAATCCACCCCAAGATTCTAAAATATCACAGCACTCAAACAGTTGTAGAAAACAGAGTAGAATCTCAGATAATACAGATCAGGACTAAACAAGGGTCTTCCTTCTCTCCAGAAGTGTGTAAAGCCTGGTCTTACCACAAAGTTCTAATTCACTAGAAATAATATTGGAAGGATGAACAAACAAAGAAGATAGTCATAATAAAGAATAACTATGGACCTATGAATGCCCAAGACATAAACACAGTAGAAGAGAATAACTCCAAAATGCCTATAAGCAAAGCTTCAAAGAAACACACAACTTGGCTACACAGTCAGCCAGAATTCCTGAAAGAAATGAATCATGAGTTGTTGGGTTTTTAAAAAAATCTTATTATAAATTAAAAGATATTTCTAGAAGGACTGAAATTAATCAATCAACAAGTATTTATTAAGCACTTACTTGGTACCATGCATTGTGCTAAGAACTCGCATATAAATGGAAATATAAAGAAAGTTTCTGACTTCAATGAGCTTATATTATAATTGAGTAAGACAACACATAAATGGAAGCTGAAAAGTGGAGAACGGGCAATCACAAGTCTGGAGATAAATAAGCTATGGGTACATTCCATAAATAGAGGTTCCGGGAGAAACTATCCAATCTGGGGGATAAATGATTGTGAGAGAACAGTTTTGGAGGGAGAATTAATAGCTCAGCACAAAAAGTAGAAAACCTTATGCAAGTAAGAGATTCTCTGAAAAATAGGGTAAATACAGAAGTTAATTACTCCGTAAGACCTAAAGTTAAAATAGTGTAAAAATTTTTTAAAGGAAAAAAGTTTATATAAAGTTTATATAAAAGTTTATATAAAAAAGTACAGACTTGAAAAACAGACCAATAAGAAAAACCTGAGTCATTGAGACTACCTGAAAGATATGATCAAATAGAGAACCTTAATAATATATTTTGAAAAATCACCAATGAAAATTACCCAGACCTATTAGAAATACAGGGTAAAGTGAAAATAGAAAGACTCTACTAGTCATTTTCTTAAAGAAACACCGAAAGGTAAATTTCTAGGAAAGTTATAGACAAAATCCAGAGCTTTTAGGTCAAAGAAAAAATGTTACAAGCAGCTAGGGGGAAAAAAGTTTAAATATTGAGACCAAGGAGACACAGTTGGGTAATGTAAGGTTTGACAGCCTCTGAAATAAATGAAAACCAAGAAAAACTTACTAGTAAAAGGAATGCAATCCTTGAAGAGGAAAAAAAATAAATTTTAAATGAAACAGAGGAATTCCAAGTCTTCTTGATGAAAAGATCTGAACTGAGTAGAATCTATGAAATGCAAACAAAGGAACTGAGGTAAATATTAAAAAGGTAAATATGAGTGAGCAATCAGAAGAGAATATACAAAGATAAACCAATTACACTTTAATGGTGAAAAGTAAACAAGTGTCTCCTAAGAATTGTAATAGTGTCAAGGGTCATAAAAGGTATTAAATAAGACAAAAGACTTATTAATATTGATAATCTTAGCGAGGCGAAAAATACATACATTAGAGAAGAAAAGGGAAAAAAGAGACATAAATTTATTACCTCACATAAGTGGGGTAAAAAAAGGTATACAAGTAGAATACAAATAAAGATGAAGAGATAGGGAACCCAGATATTACTTGAACTTTCCCTTTATCTGAATCAATCAAGGGAAGGTAGAACATATGTGCTGCACACACACACACACACACACACACACACGCACGCGCACACACACACACACACACACACACAGATTGACATAGAAATATATTACAGGTGGGAACAGCAAGGGGGAATTAAAAGGCAGAGGAGACTCAGAGAAGCATTATTCATAAGCAAAACAAACTCTAGCCTTGAAAGGTAAATTGTGAAGTGGGGGGAGTGATAATTAAAAGGAAAGAATAGGTAAGATGCTGTGAATCTGAGTGAGAGGAAGAGAAGAGAGATAGAAGGGCAAAATTATATTGTATCAAAGATAGATCACTAGAGCTGTGCATATTCTGTCTCTCTCCATCCTCCTATTTGTAGAAGGTGGTAGGAGCAAAAAGACAAACTGAATATATGCATAGGGGAAACACAAAGTTGACAATTATGAGAAGGGATATGAATAGAATGCACTCACTCACAAAATGGAAGAAGATAGCAAAATAGATTAGAAAGCAGAATCCAGCAATTTGGTGTTTACTCACTTGAATTTTTTTTTAAAACAAAATATATTTTATTTCAGATAAACTCAATAAAGTAAGGGTAGCAATCATAATTTCAGCTATAGCTAAAGTAAAAATAGACAGAAAAAAAGATAAGCAGAAAAACTACATTATGCTTAAAGGCATCATAGTAATGAATCAATATCAATATTTACTATAGAAGCGTCAAAAAGCATCACATAGAAGGGAGAAATAGGCAATAAGTTTATAATACTTTAGTAACCCCAACTACCCCTTTCAGACGTTGACAAATCTAACAAAAAGTTAAACAAGAAAGAAATCAAGAAACTAAACAGAATTTCAGAACATTATTTAAACAAATTGGGTACATAATTCAAATTAAATTGAGGTACAATATCACATAAACTCTGCAGAAAACTTAAAAACTATTTGTTCTTACCAAATTTATTTTGTGATGCAAATATAGATGATATTTAAATCATAAAGAGTCAAATAAGCAAAAGAAAACTATAGACTAATGTCTGAAATGAATATTGGCACAACATTTAAAAAATAAAACCTAAGCAAAGAGGCTTTAGGAACTTATCAAAAAATATACACAAGTAGGTTCAATTTTTACCAAGAATGCAGTATTGGTTCAATATCAGGAAAATTCTAAACCAATAGATCATATAAATAATGAGAACAATAAACATCATTTAATTACATCGATACATGCAGAAAAAGGTTTTTTGCATAAAATACAACTATTTCTGATTTAAAATATATTAGAAAGCATGAAAAAATAGACCTTTACTTTATATGCTAAGTAATATCTATCTAAAACCAGGAGCCTGCATTATAAATAACGAAGATCAATTTTACCTTTCCAGTAAGAAAAATAGTAAAGCAAGAATGTCCATTATCACCATTACTATGTAACATAGTGCTAGCAGTGCTGTAGTAAAAAGACAAGAAAAGGAAATTCTAGAAATAAGCATTATCCAAGTAAAAGCTAAATTATTACTTTTTGTAGATGATATGATGAATTATTAAGAGAATCCCAGAGAGTCATCTAAAATTAATTGAAACAAGAACTTCTATAAATTTTCATAATATAAATTAAATCCACACAAATCATTAACATTTGTCTATGTTACCAACAAAAGCCAGCAGAGATAGAAAGAGAAATTACATTTTAAAAAACTAAAGAATGCATAAAATATTTGAGAGTCTATCTACTAAGACATACCTAGGAATTATATGAATACAACTTTAAAAAAACATGCTTTATGGGAGGGTTTCTTAACCTAGTACCTCTGGCTTTGGTTTTTTGTATTTTAAAAAATATATTTCAAATATACAACTAGCCAGGAAAGTGGATAGAATACAGGGCCTGGAGTCAAGAAAACTCCTCTTCCTGAGTTCAAATATGGCCTCAGACACTTACTAGCTGTGTGACCCTGGGCAAGTCACTTAACCTTATTTGCCTCAGTTCCTCATCTATAAAATGAGCTCAAGAAGGAAAAGGCAAATCATTTTGGCACCTTTGCCAAGAAAACCCCAACTGGGGTAATGGAGAGTTGTACACAACTGAAAAATGACTGAAAAAGAATAAATTTCAATAAAATTATTTTCTTTCACAATCCTATGCATTTAAAAAGCATTTATTCTGAGAAGAGGTTGATAAGTTTCACCAGACTACCAAACAGGTCCATAGCATATTAAACAAAGATTAAGAACCTCTGTTTTAACTGTCTAAATTGTAAGAAAATTATTAATTGCTCATGGATAGGCCACGAAAATATAATTAAAATGGTACTACTGCCTAAATCAATTTACTTATTTAGTGCCATGCCAAACAAATGATCAGAGGATTACTTTATAGAACTAGGGGGAAAAATAGTAACAAAATTTAACTGGTAGAACAAAAGGTCAAGAATCTCAAAGGAAATGTACAAAATAAAAATCTATCAAAACTTACACACAAAGTAGGTGATTTGATAAAGCAAACATGCCTTGTGACCAAAATAATCTCCTAGAAGAGATGATTGTTTTTATGTTCAATTCATTTAAAACTATATCAAATGCCAAAAAGAACAAAATCTCCATTTAATTCTGAAGTTTGAGGGGAAATAAAAATCAATATTCATAGTGTCTGAGGGAGAGGTTTTAGGAGCTGGTTATACTAGGATGGATAGGTGACTTATTGATGTGGCTCTAGGACAGACTTCCACGGGTTTTCATTCATTCATTAATGCAGATGATGTATTTAGTATGCTTTTATTCTGCAATAACACATTGCACAAGGTGCTGGTAGAGGTTTAAGGATAATAAAATCTATTCCTGCCTCTATGATTTTCTGTTGAGTGACCACGCTGTGATAAACTCCCTGTACCTCAGTTTCCACAGCTGATAATACTTACCTGTCATCTAAGGCTATTCGAAAGCTAATGAGCCAGTGTCAAGATGTTACAGAAGACCATTGAATTAATCTGCTTCAGTTATACTATCCCTCAATTAGTATAGAAGGGAAATTATTTCCATGTAGATCTCATCAGGTTTTGACCTGCCAAAAATCTTAAAAGCAGAAGAAATTTTAAGTTTAAAATGTAAATCTGTCTAATTAGAGATAAAGGTTATAGAAACTTCTCTAGAGCTGAAGAAGGGCAAAGGCGCTAGTAATATCCAGTCTCAAACATTGGAGATAAGGGGAAATGCTAATTCTCCAATACAGTAGTCCCTAGCAAGCCTATGGTTTCCTTAAAAACACATGGAGAAAAATCTTATACACTACTCCAAATCAGACGACCTGATTAAATCTGTTATTTTCTCTGGCTACATTTGGACTTGCTGCTCCAAACAACTCTCTAAGCATCATTCTCCTCTACAAAGTGGCTTTGAACTTAACCCCCAAAACCACCTTGGGCTCTGCCTGGTGGGACATGACCTTATCTTGCCTTGGAACCAGGTGTCCGCCTCATTTCCAGAACTCCTGTTTTCAAGTATCTTGTCATTTTCTAGCTATCCTTTGTGTATGATCCAATTAGAATGTAAGCTTCTTGAGGGAAGGGACTATCTACCATTTATATCCTCAGTGCTTTATAAATTTATTCTCCCTCTTTCTCACTGTCTCTCTGTCTTTGTCTTTGTATCTCTGTCTCTCTCTCTCTCATATTTCACGAGGGGAAGGGATGAGGAAGTTTTCTCAAATCTTTCTAAATTTCATCATGAAAAATATGCTATTATTCACCCTCCCCCTCTAACATACCTCTTTGGGAAAGTTTAAAAAAATCTAGCTGTTTAATGTTCAATGTGAAAAATAACTAATTTCATTATTTGTGAAGAGAATGATTCAATAAAATAAAGCACTTTTTGAAATAGGCCTGCTTTCTAGTTTTAGCAGATTAAAAGAGAGAGATAAACAAAACCTTTTTTGAAAGTTCCCTACCCTCCTCACCCAAAGCAAGGTGTTATGTTTCCCTACATTTTTGCATTTTCATTTCACACTTCAAAATATTTTTTTTCCATAAAGGCCAGTATAAAAACCAGAACAGCTATCACAAGAAAAATGTCATTAGCATTAACATTTATGTAGTCACTGAACAGTGTATTAGTCAGTCATCCTAGCATCAGTCAAAAAATATCTCATCCAGGTTTTCTGGCTCACTTAAAGAAATGGATCATAGGCTAATTACATAAGCTAGTGGTGTGAACAAGACAGTTGAATAGTAACCAGAGAAGAAGACAACACAAGAGAATTTGTGATCAAACAGGCAGAGGAGAAAGAGAGACAGAGAGAGACAGAGACAGAGACAAAGAGAGACAGAGAAAGACAGAGGAAACAGAGAGAGAGACAGAGATATAGATATATATATATAGAGAGAGAGAGAGAGAGACTGAGACACCGAGAGGAAAAGACAGAGAAAACACAAAATGTCTTTTAAAATGCAGGGAATAGACTCCATCCTTCTTCTTTTGCTAGGCAAATGCATGATTCCCTACACCCTCTCCTCATGCCTACCCCCCCCAAAAAAGCTGTCATCAGAACTAATATACTGATATGAAACCTAATTACATCTCAGTCAATCATTCCCAAATACAGAGGTCACTCATGCTTTTCATTTGACCTCTGACAATATAGCCTATATTTGAAAATCCATACCATTTCAGTAAAAAACTAGTTTTTTGGCATTTTGAATGGAAAAAAAAAACAGTGAACTTTAGAGTCAAAACAATAACAAAATACCTACAATTGTTGTCTCTCTGATGTTGGAATTCACTAGAGAGCCATTAAGAATGATCAGTTAAGAAGGCATTTATTCTTGGGGACCGTGTCTGCTTCTGTCACATGTTTTTGACTTCCAGGTTTAGTTGAAAAGATGAGACTAAAGTTCTAGTGTGATAATAGTTGAGGTCTGAGATCATACATTTCTTTTCTTTTCTGGACTGGTGACAGATACTGGGAGAAGAAGGTACATTATATCTATTTTTGAAATGTCATTATTTCCTGAAAGTTCCACTACCACAGTAGTTTACTTTCCAGCTATACTTTTCTAACTAAAAGGATTTTTTATAGTGAACATCTACATTTTCAAAGGAATGGCTCTTTTTGCTTTTTAACATATGCATAGAATTTAGCATATATGAAACTTTTCATTTTTTTCTCTTTCAGTTCTATGTTCATCTAAAGAATTGTTGTTTATCCTAACGAGGAAGTCTCTCCTGATCAATTAAATTACAGAAACATTTATTTCTGTATTTATTACATGGTAAATGCTATGTCATAGCACTATGTACCAGACTTTACCTAAAGCTTTGGGAAGACTAAGACAAAACCAAAATAAGTAAATAACAAAAATGTATATACAAAGTAATTTCAAGAGGTAAATAGCACAAGAGCTTTGTTCAGTAAGAAGGAACAGTGTTTCAAAAGAAGTTAGGAATTCTAACAGGCTGAAGTGGGGCCGGAATACATTCCCATCACTGGGACCAACTTGATGTAGATGCTAAATATTGAATGTCACATATGAGAAATAGCTGGTAGGATAGTTTGACTGAACTCCACAAAACAAAATAATATGAAATAAGACTAGCATAATAGGTGGGAACTAGATTGCTAAGGGCTTTAAATGCCATCTGAGGATTGCGTGTTTTTTTCTGATGAGGATAATACAGCATATCCTTCAGAGTCATGAACTCTGTTTGTTTTTTGTCTTTGCATCCTGAGGACCTAGAACGGCATATTATCCATACTAAGCACTTAATAAATTCTAGTTGAATTAGTTTTAATTTAATTGACCAGGACCCGTATTAATCTCAGAAAGAAAAGAATTTCAAGCCTACGTATTCTTGGTCATGTCTGCTCCATAACTGAAGATAAATGATGATCACTATCTGAAGATCCAGAGGTGCCTGAAAACTCCAGCCTTCAATCAACAAGGCCTTCCTACTCTGCCTTTGTGAAAGCTTTTAAAAAAAAATTTGCAAGTGGTTCACTCACTATCTGGCCAAGACTTCCAGACTATCCAGAGCTTTCACTCAAGAAAAACTATTTTATCTTTAACTTTGATCTTTCTGGGTTTCTTTGATTGCCACTGTAGTTTCCCAGCGACCCTAAGTGTGGAGTTTCCAATAAATCAATCAACAAACATTTGTTATGTACCTACAAAGGTCCAGGCACTGAGCTATGCTAAGTCTGTCTCCTTCAAGTGTTTCTAGTATTCTCCCTGACTTGTTTTATTCTACCTGGGAACAATGAAGTGAAGCATTTGAAATGCCAGAGATGTGTTATTTATTCTTCTATTATAAACTACATTCAAGTGCTGAATGAGTGAGCCCAAGTGGGAAAGCTTAAAATTTGAGTCATACTTTGTAGGAACCTACCTGTGACAAGGGGCGGAAATGGCATAAATTCCCTCTTTTGAGTCAAAAAAATTACTCAAAACAGCAGCCAAAAGTAAATAGGTCTCCTTAGGTCACATAGGATAGGACTGGAGGTATGACTTAATTAGAATAGGGAAATCTGGAGTAAGGAAAATCCTTCTACAAGTACAAGTTAGTACCTTCTCTGCAAGTTATAGTTTTAAAAAGTAGCTTATACTATTGACAGGTTAAGTGACTTACCTGGTGTCATATGCCTACTATGTTTCAAAAGTGATTTGAACTGAGATCTTTCTGGTTTTAAACCCAGATCTCTATCAACTATATCATGATGTCTCCCTATAATATAAAAGAGCACAGCATAGCATAGCACATTATATATTAGTGTGTATTTCATATCTATATCAATATAGAAGCACATCTCTAAGTTGTAGAGAAGATGCTGATTTATATTGTCAAAGGAATTTCCTCACCACAAGTTCCATAAATCAATAAAATCATACATTGACTTAGATATATTGTATGAGTGCATTTACTTCATATACATATATATAATGCATATACTTCATATATATAACATACATAAGCTAACATACTGTTCATGTGTATTTAAATAATTATATATAGTATATGTGCTATGTATACTATAATACCATATATTAATATATTTGAATGTATTAATATATGTATATACATATAGGTGAAGTAACATATATACAGATATGCATGTATGTATATAAATATAGATACAGCCAGGTGGAGTAGATCAAGCACTAGACTTGGAATCAGGAAGATTCATCTTCCTGAGTTCAAATCTGGCCTCAAATACTTACTAGCCATGTGACCCTGGGTGAGTCACTTAATCCGGTGTGCCTTAGTTCCTCATCTGTAAAATGATCTGGAGAAAGAAATGGCAAACCACTCCAGTATCTTTGCCAAGAAAACCGTAAACCCCAAATGAGATCACAAAGAATTGTACAGTACTGAAATGACTAGACAGAGAATATACATATAATTGTGCGTGTATGTGTATACACATGCACATATACATATGTAGTATATACTTTACCTGGCTATGCTGTCTTGGTGACAAAGGTCAATATGTGTATAGGAAAGGGATAGGAAGGATCCATGATTTCATTGAAATAGGTAACAACTAGGTGAGAAAACACCTTCTAATCTTCCAATGTTATCTAGTACCTTATAATCTATAATTTCTTATTTTATACTGTTACCTAGAGAACTGAGAAGTTACTTGACCAGGTCACCCAGCCAATTTGTGTTTAGGATGCTTCCCTCATACTAAAACTGGAAATCTGTGTGGCATCAGAATTTCCAAGACCACATAATCTATATAGCTCTATTGAGAGAAAGGGAAAAATTACTTAGTGCCTGGGTTTAGAAGGCCTTACACTACCTTCCATCTATGGTCCTAGAATGTCTACTGCAGCTAAATCCCTCTTGCAAGTGCAAAACTCTTTGAAAAACTATCCCTTTAAGGTACAATTGATTTAACCATAAATAAGTCCTGGAAGGAACACTCTGCTCTTTGCCGAGATGACCAGTGTGCATGATGTTCATGTTCTTTCACACAGCGATATTTGATACGGCTGAGCATTAGCTGGAAAACGTAATTTGCTCAGTGAAGGATGCTCATTCCTTCCCTCTGATTACTCTGTGCTCACAATATGAATGTACCAGTCTCCTGCCACTCGGCCTCAGATGCTGCTGATGTTATGCCTTTCACACATATTTTCAGACTGGTAATTCTTTTTATAATAAGAAGAAGATATTAAATCCAAACAGATATATTAATATAATGCCAGTTATTTTCCCTTTCCACCCTTCTTCTACTTCGGCTCTGTACAAGATTCCTGGCTGAGTAATTATAAGAACAGTCTTAGAAGATTCAATGAAACTTCCCTGGGTACCAGACATATCTTATTCTTTTCTTTGATGGGTTTTATTCTGTGATAGTACAATCACTATAGTAGCTTAATCTACCTCAGCAAGACTTCAACTGAGAGGACATTTGCACTCATTGTTTCCTTCTATAACATCTGGTGAAGTAAGGGTTTCATCAGGGAGTTTTTTGAACAGCCACTGTGGTTTATATACACACAAAATGCACTAAAATAAAGGGTCATTTGGCCTCAAAGTGAGCCATGGAGTACAGCCAGTCTCCATCTATTTCGTGTCTATTTACTACTGTTTCTTTTGGGCATAAAAGAAAGAAAAATATGAAATGGCACTCAGTCTCATATGGCCCTCTTCTGGGCTTCTGAGTGATGGAAAGGGGTGGAAAAGGGGGCAGAGGGAGCCAAGAATCACAGAATTTTTAGACCATCTATAAACATTAACTTAGCTATTGGTTCTCTAAATGGGAGATCCATTCCCAATGACCAATGAGTTGACATAGTACTAGAGGTACTGAATCATATTAATCTCAACAGTCTTATTATAAATGAAACCATAAGAAAAAGAAGTAGTGCCTGAATGGAAAGAAAGTTCACAGGTTCTCCTTGGGGGGAAAAAACCAAATTGTCAGCACTGGTTCAAAGGGAATATGAAATACTTTTTTTGTACATATAGCCTTCCTGTATTGCAGTATTTCATGATGTGCATTTTACAAAAAACCGAAAACATAATGATGATAATTACGGCATAGGATGAAGAAGGAAAGAAATTCTATGAAAAACTTGATAGGTCAGGGGCTATGAATAAACAATTTTCAAAGAAAAAGATAAAAACTGTCAACCACCATATTTAAGCCAACAAGCATATTTAAATTCTTCAAATTACTAATAATAGTATACTTTAAAAAACCTCAAAAGTTTCTGTACAAACAAAGCCAATGTAACAAAGAGTAAGAGGAAAGTGGGAAATTGTTAAAGAATATTTACAACCAGTGTCTCTGGTAAAGGCTTCATTTCTAAAATATACAGTGAATTAAGTAAAATCTATAAGAATACAAGTCATTCCCCAATTGATAAATGGTTAAAGGATATGAACAGGCAATTTTCAGAGGTAGAAATTAAAAATATCTTTAAGCATATGGAAAAATGCTGTAAATCACTATCACTTCAAGAAATGCAAATCAAAAAAACTTTGAGGTACCATATCTCACCAGTCAGATTGGATAAGATGACAAAACATGGAAATGACAAGTGCTAGAGAGGTTGTGGAAAAACTGGAACACTAATGCATTGTTGGTGGAGCTGTGAACTGATACAATCATTCTGGAGAGCAATCTGGAACTATGCCCAAAGGGCCATAAATAATTGCATACCCTTTGACGCAGTAATACCACTTCTGAGGTTGTATTCCCAAAGAGATCATAGAAGTGGGAAAAGGACCCATATGTACAAAAATATTTATTGCAGCTCTCTTTGTGGTGGCAAAAAACTGGAAATTTAGGGGATGCCCATCAATTGGGGAATGGCTAAACAAGTTGTGGTATATGAATGTAATGGAATACTATTGTGCTATAAGAAATGGGGAGGAGATGGACTTCATATGTACCTGGAGAGGCTTATACAAATTGATGCTAAGTGAGAACAGAATTTGTACACAATC
>JAQQSV010013097.1:0-12606 GCA_028646515.1 Pseudochirops corinnae | reverse complement strand
TGCCCTGTTTTGAAGGCTTGAGAATATGGGTGTTTACTGCATTAATTACATGTGCCAACTTCATAACTAATGTGGTGGCTTTACTTTCTGGTTTGGGGAATCAGTTTTCTGGTATTTGAATAAATGTTCTAGCTATATTTCAAATGTAGAGAGCCTGTTACATTTTGTGATTAATAACCATGTCAGCATATTTATAGTTACTGTAGGCATTGTGAATATTTCATTGTTGATGCAAATTTGAAGTCAAAAATACTTCATTGAGTTCTCATTTGACTTCAGTCACTTACTAGCTATATAACCTTGCACAAATCACTTAAGCCCTATGTGCCTCAGTTTCCTCAATTGTAAAGTGAAGATAAAAGGACCTATCTTCCAGTTTTGAAATGGGGATCAAAGGACATAACTTGTAATACAATTAGCACAATGCCTGAAACACAATAGATGCTTAATAAATGCATGTTTTCTTTCTTTCTATTTATTTATTTCTTTTTATTTTTTAAAATTTATTTTTATTTTTAAATTGATTTGTTTATTTACTTTTAGTTTATAAGATTCAGTTCCAGAATCCCTTGAGTTTCAAATTTTCTCCCCTCCCTCTCCCTCCTCACCCATGGAGGCATGTAATCAATTACAAGTTCATGCATGTTTACTTCCTTCTTAAGAGACCTAACTAGTTAAAATTGTAACAAGGATATTTGAGGGAAAAACTGGGGCTTAAACAATAAGGCATAAAATGGAAAAGATCTTCAAATACTTTCTAGAGTTATCTTCTCACCATCAAAGACAATTTTGTGGCTATATTTTGACTCATGTAACAGCTCTGTATATGCTGCTGGAGGAGGTGGAAGTGGCCCTGAAGAAAATAAAAATGGTGAAAATAGTTATCCTAGACCTTCTACAAACAGGCAGTCTTTGGTAAAGGAAGTAAAATTGTGAAAGCATTCATGAATTGATTCTCAAGTTCTGTAAAAGACGGGAGAATACAAGAGTCATTGAAAATATCTTAGACCTTATTACTACAAAAAAAATTAGGAAAATGTTAACTACCAATTCATATCCATACTTCACTATCTATGTAAAAATTTTATTAAAATATTACATACACAAGATGCAGGAATAATAGAGAGCTCATCCTGGAGTCAGGGAGACCAGGATCAAGTCCCATCTTTGAAACATACTGGCTGAGAGACCCTGGTCAAGTCACAACCTCTATGACCTAGATAATTGTCTAAAGCTAAGTTGAAGAGTAGGTCCTGATCATCTTTAATAGAAGAATTTTTGTTCTTTCTTATATTATGAAATCACAAATCTTATGTACTTCTCAAAGCTACCATTTAAAAATACAAACAAATTAAAAACAAAACAAAAATCTACACATTCATGGAAATGATTTTTGATGAATGATTCACAACACAACAGAAAGAATTCCTAAACCAATATTCTACTGTATATAACAATGTTTTACAATCATAAAATTGATTAAAGGTTGGAAGAAATCAAGATCCCTTTGGGTTAAATTTTTACTGTTTATTTTTTTTTCAAAAACTGATTCAATAGAGAAAGATCCTCTAATGTTTTCTACCCATAAGATGGTAACCACATATATTTGCCAAAGTCATAACTGACAAGAATGTTATAGTAATAGTTACAATATAAATGTCATAACTAAAGAGAATACTGGTTAACAATTCTCTAATAATTTAAGATCATTAGGAGACATGACAGCCAAATGTGTTCACCACTGCCATTGAGAGGGTAGAGTTAAGTGTTTAAGTAGAAAAGGAATTCCCTAAGATGAGGAAGTGATCCTGGTATGCATCTTTTGAAGATAAAATTATGTTATTTACATTGAGCCCTGGGACAGGGAAGAGACTTCCAAATGAGAAACATAATCACTCAAAACAGTTTAACATAATTATCCACACAGGAAAAGCTGAATGTATGAAGAGGAATGACTACTATACATACGTTAAGAAGCAGTTGTTTAGATAGCCCAAGGAGTATATCCTACCATACACATTTTTGAGGCAGAAAGAGATAAGAAGCTGGGGTGAATTGTCTTTTTTTTTTTTTTTTTTTAGCAAATGTCTTTTTTTTGGTCATACAAAACATATTTCCATATTAGCCATGTTTCAAAGAAAAACAGAAAAAAAACATTAAAAAACAGTGGAAAATGGACGCTTCAATCTGCACTCGTAATTCATCAGTTCTATCTCTGAAGTTGAATAGCATTTTTCATTATGGATTCTTTGAATTACTGTCTTGATCAGAGTAGCTGTGTCTTTAATACACAGTTGATCGTCTTTACAATATTGTTATCAATGTGTACCATGTTCTCTTGGTTCTACTCACTTCGCTTTGCATCATTCACATTTGTAGAAGACTTCCCAGGTTTTTCTGAAATTTTCTTGCTTGTCATCTCTTATAACACAATATTATTCCAACATAATGGTATACCACAGTTTCTTCAGCCATTCCCCAATTAATTGGCATTCAAATTTCTATTTTTTTTTACTACCACAAGAGTTGCTATTAATATTTTTATACAAATTGGTCATTTTCTTTGATCTCTTTGGAATACAGAACTAGTCAGTATAGAACTTTATAGCCCTTTGAATGTATTTCCAATTTGTTCTCCAGAATGGTTGGAAAAGTTCACAACTCCACTAATAGTACATTTGTGTCCTTATCTTTCAATATCTCCTTCAATGTTTGCCATTTTCTTCTTATATCATGTTAGCCAATTTGATAGATTCCTGTTGTCTTTCAACTGTTTTTCAGTTGTGACCGAATCTTCATGACCATATTTGTGGTTTTCTTGGCAAAGATACTGGAGTGGTTTTCCATTTTCTTTAGCATCTCATTTTAAAAATGAGTAATTGAGAAAAAAACTGGGTTAAGTGACTTACTCAGGATCACATAGTTAGTAAGTTATTGAGGTAGGATTTGAATTCACAAAGATGAGCCTTCTTAGCACCTAGCTTGGCACCATAACCACTATGCCACTTAACTGCTCCTAATCTTAGGTATGAGGTAGTATCTCAGAGTTGATTTAATTTGAATTTCTCTAATAATTAATGATTTAAAACATTTTTTTTCATGTGACTATCAATCAATTGATTTCTTCTTCTGAAAACTGCTTTCTCTTACACTTTGACCATTTATCAACTGGGGAATGGCTCTTATTTTCCTAAATTTGGTTCTGTTTACTCTAAATATGAGAAAAGAAGCCTTTATCAGAGAAATTTTCTGTAATTATTTCCCCCATTTTCCTGTTTGCCTTCTAAATTTGGCTATATTAGTGTTTGCAGCAGGCCTTTTTAATTTCATGTAATCAAAATTATCCATTGTGCTCTCCATGATCATTTCTATATCTTATATAGTCATTAAATCTTTTCTTATTTTTAGGTCTTCTCCATGCATCTTTAACCTACTTATGAAATCACACTTTATGTCTAAGTCATTTATTCATTTTGCAGGCATTTTGCAGGATGCAGGCAAGCAGGCAGCTAGGATTGGAATGTGAGTCTTTGTTTGTGGGAAGGCTTTGTGATGGTGTTTCTTCCTGTGGTGATGAGATGTATTAACTTCTTTGTTGCTATGATGGATTAAGTTTTTTGGTGTTGGAATTTGGCTTTCTGGTGTCAGAATACATGTTTTGCTTCTGTCTTCCATATGGAGAGTCTATTATATTTTGCAATTCAGAACTATGCTATCATATTAATAGCCTCCATCATTGCTGTGAAAATTGGCTTGGAGAAAGTACCAATGAATCAATCACCCAATAAGCTAAGCACAGTGCTAAGCAGTGAGGACTCAAAGAAATAGCAAAAACAATTTTTACCCTCAAGAAGCTTACATTGAAATTGGAGAAATGTGTACATTAATAGTTAATGAATATATAAAAAAATTATACAGAATATGGTTCTCTTAGCAAACAAGGCATTAATAGCTGGGGGAACCGGGATTGGTCTCTAATAGAAAGTACCTCTCAAATTGAGGATTAAAGAAAGTCAAGGATTCCAAGAAGTGAAGATCAAGAAATAGAACATCCCAGGCATAGGAGAGATCCAGGCATAGTAAGTACAAAGTCATGGAAAGTCTCATGTGGGGAAAAGCAAGTAGATCAGTATAACTGTACAGAGGAGTATGTGTCTGATCCCAGAAGTAATGGGGAGTCACTAGAGATTACTGAGTAGGGAGGTAATATGGTATCATTATATTTTAGGAAAATCATTTTGGCAGTTGAGTTAAAAATGTATTAGAGTAGAAAGAAACTCAAGGAAGGGAATCAAAGAAGAAAACAATCACTTGGGTGAGAGATAGTGGCTATGTGAGTCAAGAAAATGGGAGATATTGGAGAGATATTGGAGAATAGATAAAAAATAGTCAACCAATACTATATATGCAGTAAGGGAGAGTAAGAAATTTGGGATCACAATAAGAATATGGATAAGGGTGACAAGAAGAATGTGGGTGCCCTCAACAGCAGAGAGGAGGGTTTGTTTGGCTTTTTTACATTTTTTGAGATTGGGGTAATGCATTTTGTTTTGATTATGAGATTATGTTGATTATGAGATTTCTCTGAGATACTCTGTATTAGCAAGCACCCTAGCATACCCAGGAAGGCTGGATAGCACAGGTTCCTTGATCTGCTTTGCTAAAGGAAAGACAATTTAAAGGGGTCAATAATCTTACTTTAATTACAAATAAGTAGAAAATACAAGCAGAGAAATTAGCACAGAAATTCACCAGATAGGGCTCCTGCTGTCTAAACAAAGTAATCCAGCCACTTACATGCACCTCCGGAGCAGGAGAGTTAAAATCTCTGAGTAGTTGGGGGGCTTGTAACAGATAGCTACTCGGAGTCTCATGCAGCAAATTCAAAAGTCATTCTCATAAACAAACCCCCAAAGTAAAATACCAATCTCCCAGGGGAAAAAAAAAAAATTATATATATATATATATATATATATATATATATAGTTTTCAACCTAATAGACTCAGAGTCAGAAGGCACCACAACCCTAGTGACTCAGTGACTAATTAGCCTAATAGCAAAAGGTGTGAAAACCTTCCTACAAGCAAGCCTCTTCCTAAGCAAGCTCCTCCTTGGGTAAATTCCTCCCCCAATGGGTTCTATGTGACTCAGGATGTATCATAGCTGTAATTAGAATACCTGTGTAACAGAGGAGGCTAGATGGCACAATGAATAGAGCACCAGCCCTTGAGTCCAGAGGACCTGAGCTCAAATCTGGCCTCAGATACTTAATACTTACTAGCCATGTGACTTTGGGCAAGTCACTTAACCCCAATTTCTCTGCCTTCCCTCCTCCAAAAAAAAAAAATACACGTGTAACTCTAGACCTGGGAAGTTGGCTCTTGTTCCAAGGACAATGGGACATATGTGGTCACATAGGCCTATTAATAGATGGGAAAGATCTTATATTCCATTAACATTACAATCCCCTCCTGTCTTTTCTAGCAAAATACACCTCTTGTTATCCCCACTATCTCTAATTTTCAGTATCAATTTCTGGTTCCTTCCCTTCTACTTTGCAAGCATCATTAAGAAAATAGAAATTGAAAGAATCCACCAATTCCCTCTTGAAAGAGATATCAAAAAGTAAACTCCTAGGAATATTGTAGCCAAATTCTAGAGTTCCCAGATCAATGAGAAACTATTGCAAGCAGGCAGAAAGAAAGAATCTGAGTATTGTGGAAATACAATCAGGATAACACAAGATCTAGAAGCTCCTATGTTAAGGGATCAAAGACCTTGGAATATGATACTGGAGGTCAAAGGAGCTAGGATTAGCCAGCTATCACCTACCCAGTAAAACTGAGTATAATACATCAGGAGAAAAATTAATATTCAATGAAATAGAGGACTTTCAAGCATTTTTGGTGAAAAGACCAGAGCTGAATAGAAAATTTGACTTTCAAATACAAGAATCAAGAGAAGCATGAAAAGGTAAACGTGAAAGAGAAATCATAAAGGACCCATTAAAGTTGAACTGTTCACATTCCTATATGAAAAGATGATATTTGTAACTAATGAGACCTTTCTCAGCTCAAAGGTAGTTGGAGGGAGTATAGATAGATAGATAGATAGATAGATAGATAGATAGATAGATAGATACAGACAGAGAGCATAGGGTGAGTTGAATATAAAGGGATGATATGGAAAAACAAAATTAAGGAGTGAGAGGAATATATTGGGAAATGGAGAAAGAGAAAGATAGAATGGAGTAAATTATTTCTTATAAAAGAGGCAAGAAAAGGTTTCTCAATTGAGCGGATGAGGGGGTAGGTGCAAAGGAATGAGTGAAACTTACTCTCATTGAATTTGGATCAAAAAGAGCATAGCATACACACTCGATTTCCTAGAAGAAAGTAAGGGGGAAGAGGAAAAGGTGTAGGGATGATAGAAGGGAGGGAAGATTGGGAGTGGGGAGGGGGTAATCAGAAGTAAAAATTTTTGAAAAGGTACAGGGTCAAAGGAGAAAATAAAATAAGTGGGGGGCAGGATAGGATGGAGGAAAATATTGTTAGTCTTTCATGACATGCCTATTATGGAAGTGTTTTGCATAACTACACATGTATAACCTGTATTAAATTGCTTGCCTTCTCCAGGAGGGCTGGCAGGAAGGGAAGAAGGGAGAGAATTTGGAACTCAAAGATTTAAAAACAAATATTAAAAGTTGTTTTTACATGCAACTGGGTAATAAGATATAAAAGCAATGGTTTATAGAAATCTGTCTTGCCTTACAAAACAGTGAGGGAGAAGGGAAAAGGGGAGGGTGATAGAAGGGAAGGCAGCCTTGGGGAAGGGGTCATAGGAATGCACTCCATTTTGGGGTGGGGAGAGGGAAGAGATGGGGAGAAAATTTGGAACTAAAAATCTTGTGGAAATTAATTAATTAATTTCAAAAATACTTCTCTTCACATTATATGTTCTAGTCAAACTGGAAAGTGTACCTAGTAGAACTCTTTTCTGAAGTGTCATATATCCACTTCTACCTGTTGTTGGCATTTGATTCTTCCCATAGCATTTATTATTTACTTGTCACCTTCTTCTCTACATCTTCTTTAGTAGAGTTCATGTAATTAATTTATTCAACAATCATTTATTAAGGACTGCTAAGTACCAGGAACTGTGCTAAGTTCAGGAG
Organism: Pseudochirops corinnae; assembly: GCA_028646515.1. NCBI lineage: Eukaryota > Metazoa > Chordata > Mammalia > Diprotodontia > Pseudocheiridae > Pseudochirops > Pseudochirops corinnae. The sequence goes on along the minus strand of JAQQSV010013097.1, from coordinate 5,431 downwards.
ATCCAAACAAGAAAAAGAAGGCTGTCTCTGCCTGCAGGGAGCTTATAATTTAATGAGAGAAGACAATACACAGAAAAATAAGTTATAAAGGTGGGGATAGAGGTGGGGCAAAGCTGCTTAGGATAAATGGAGTGAGATGCAAAATCCAAGTTCTGCCCTCTATAAAGGAAATCTTTGGGTAGTACTCCACCCTCCAGGTCTGTGGTCCAAGGTGGAAGGAGGCTTAGGGAGGTGGGAATGGTTTGAGTATATCCAAGGTTGAGTCAATCATAATGAGAAAATCTTATCTCATCATGGGAGTGGGGAGGAGAGACATCTTGTTTCCTCAAATTGAGAAGAGAAACAGAAAAAAAAATAAGATTGAAAAAAGAGTGAAATGCATAGTAAGTATAATGGTCAGTGTGACTGGGATGATCTCACTCATAAAACAGAAGTAGAAAGTACAGCAGATTAGAAACCAGAATCCAATAATATATTGTTTAAAAGAAACAAACTTCAACCTGATAGAAACACAGAATTAAAATAAGGATATGGAGCAAAATCTGTTATGCTTCAAAAGGCAGGGGAAGTAATCTTATCTCAGATAATGCAAAAGTAAAAACAGAGATAATTGAATGGAACAAGAGAAACTATATTTTGAAATATGTGTGTTTCACATACAGGAAGAAACAGAGAGTAAAGCTATATTAGTGGGGGACCTCAATGTTCCCCTCTCAGAGCTAGATAAATCTAATCAAAAAATAAATAAGGAAGAAATCAAGTAAGTGAAAAAGATCTTAGAAAAGTTAGATATTATATACTTCTGGAGAAAACTGATTGATCATAAAAAAGATTCTTTTTCTCAGTTGTACATGACACCATCACAAAAACTGACCATGTATTAGAGTATAAAAACGTCACACCTAAAGGCCAAAAAAAAAAAAAATTACCTATTTCAGAACATAATAAAATAAAAACACATTTAACAAAGGACCATGGAAGCATAGATTGAAAACTAATTGGAAAATAAATATTCTAATACTAAAGAAAGAGTGGGTTAAAGGACAAATTTTACAAGCAATCAATAATTTCATAAAAGAGAATGATAGCAATGAGACAATAAAACCAATGCTTGGGGGAGAAATTATATCTGCAAATGCTGTTGTTGATAAAACAGAGAAAGAGCACATTGATGAATTCAGCATGGAACTAAAAAAAAACCCTAGAAAAAGAACAAATGAAAAATCTGTGTTTAAACATAAAAATGGAAATCCTGCAAGTTAAAGGAGAAATTAGTAAAATTTAAAGTAAAATACCTTTTGAACTAATACATAAAAGTAAAAGCTGGTTTTATGAACAACCAAATAAAATAGATAATCACTGGTTTATTTGATATTAAAAAAAAGAAGAAATCCAAATTACTAGTATTAAAAATTTTAAAAAGTCAAATACACCAACAATGAAGATGAAATTAAAGCAATTGATAGGAGTTATTTTGCTGAATTATATGGCAGTAAAACTTACGATCTAAGTTAAATGAATGAATATTTACAAATATATTAAATTGCCCAGATTAACAAAAGAGGAAATAAAATACTTAAATAAATCTCTTTTAGAAAAAGACATTGAAGAGGCCATCAATGTTAAGGATTCACAAAGATAAGGATTCACAAATAAATTCTATCAAACATTTAAGAAACATTTAATCCCTTATGTTTAAAAATCAGTAAAGAATTCTCCTAAATTCTTTTTGTGACACAAATAAGATTCTTTTTAAATTTAATTCAGTTTTCACCATTTACTTCCATAAATTTTAAATTTTCCCTCTTGCTGCTCCTTCCTTCCCTAAGAGGGCCAGGAATCTGATATAGGCTTTACATATACATTCATATAAAACATAATTTTACATTAGTCACGTTGCATAGAAGAATTATAATAAATGGGAGAAACCATGAGAAAGAATTAACAGAACAAAACAAAAAAGAAATGAAATAGTCTGCTTCACTTGGCATTCAGACTCCATAGTTCTTTCTCTGGATGTCATTGGCATTTTCATGAGACCTTTGGAAATGTTTTAGGTCCTTGAATTGCTGAGAAGGGCTAAGTCTATCAAAATCAGTCATTGCCCACTGCGGCTGTTAATGTATACAATGGTATCCTGGTTCTGCTCACTTCACTCAGCATCAGTTCCTATAAATCTTTTCATGTTTTTTTTTTCCCTGAAATCTATCTATTCATCATTTCTTATAGCAAAATGGCATTCCATTACATTCATAGTACCACTACTTGTTCAGCCATTCTCCAATTGATGGGCATTCCCTTGATTTCCAATTTTTGGCCACCACAAAGAGAGCTGCTATAAATATCCAATAGGCTGACATTGCAAAATAAGAATTTAACATATGCTATCGAGCATGTGGGGAAAAGCGGGACAGTGATGCACTGTTGTTGGAGGTGTAGACTAGTGCAATAATTCTGGGAGAACAATTTTGAACTATGCTCAAAGACTTGTAAAACTGTGTATATTCTTTTACCCAAGTAGATCTGTATCTCAAAGAGATCAAATAAAAGGCAAAAGGACCTATTTGTCCCATATTTATACCAGTTTTTCTTATGGTGGCAAAGAATGGAAAAACAAGGGGATGATCATCAATTGAAGAATCACTGAACGAGTTGTAGTACATGATTGTGATGAAATACTATTGTGCTATGAGAAATGAAAAGCAGGATGATTTCCAGAAAACCTGGGAAGACCTAAAGGAATGCAAAGCAAAATGAGCAGAATCATTAGAACACTGTACCACATTAGTAGCAATATTGTAATGATGATCAGTCATAAAAGATTTAGCTGCTCTGATCAAAACAATTATCCAAGAAAATCCCAAAGCATTCATGATGAAAAATGGCATCTGCTTCCAAGGAGAGAATTGATAAACTCTAAATTCAGGTTGAAACATTTTTACCTTACTTTTACTACTTTTTTTTTTCTTTTGAATCTTGGCTTATATGAAAATGTTCTCCATGATCTCACATGTATCATTGAAATCAAAGATCTTGCCTTATCAATAAGGGGGAAGTGGAGGGAGAAAGATCATTTGGTAATCAAAATTTGAAAAAAAAGAATTATTGTTAATTTTTGGTATGTTTTTGGCAATTTGCAATGAAGTAAGTGAAATAATTTAATTTAAAAAATAATCACACAATCAAGGTCATATGAAAATTCTTACCATGGGGGCAATGTCCTTTTTTAAAACTTTTATGAATATATATTTCTAAGAATTAAGGACAATAGAAAAAGAGAGACAGAGGCCATAAATATAATGCAATAACACAGAAATTGATTAAAAGAGGGAACCCAAAATAGGTATCTTGAAAGTTTTAATTCCATTAAGTATATGCATTAAAAAGGGATTAAAAATATAATTGCAATGGACCACTGCCCCTGCCCACCCCAGTAAACATCTAAAATAGATGAAGAAAAAAAATGTCATGCTGGGAAACACATTTTTAGAAAAAAAATTATAGCAAATTAAGTTAAAAAAACTAATGAATAAAACAAGGTAAAAGGGAGAAGAATGGGGATGTTACTTAGATAAAAGAGGGGAGGAATTGAATAACTACACAAAAGAAAGAAATAGTGGCAATAGATATCAATGCTTCTTCTTCAGTTTTAAGTAAGTCTAATAGGGAGATAGACAAGGGAACATATAGAATTGAGAAATTTTCTGGAGACAATAAAGCTAAAAGGCTTAGGACATCTTCTAAATGGGACTGCTAAAGAATATACTTGTATCTCACATCACCTAGAACTGTTACAAATATTTTCCATTTATTAGGACACTGAGATATTGCAAACAAAGATAAAAAGGCAGAAATAGTAAATACATATCATATATACAATAACAACAAAAATTACTTCAGGAAGCACGCTCAGGCATTTATAAACACACACACAGAGTGAAATGGAAACAAGTATGAAATTCAAAAAATGAGGAACACGGAAGAGAGAAGGGAGAGAGAGAGAGAAAGAGAGGGGGAGAAAGAGAGAGAGAGAGAGAGAGAGAGAGAGAGAAAGACAGAGAGAGAGACAGAGAGACAGAGAGACACAGAGAAAGGGAGAGAGAGAGAGGGAGAGAAGGATGGCTCATTAATTCATAATTTCATCAACTCCTCCCTTGCTGTCCTGGATTACTTTAAGGTAATTTACATCTATGGCATTTAAGTTACAACTTAATTAGGCCAGAGACAAAACAAGTGGTATACTTCTTATCAATTACCACTCTTACTTACGGTGGATCTGTGAGGCATGAAGCCAGAGACTGAGTGACATTGATTGCTCTGTATGTTCATTAATCTCCTAGAAATGTCTAGAAATCCTCTGAGATGTGATGAAATGGAAATAGGAGAGGAATACATATAAAATTCACGTGACCTCAGCCTTAAACAGAGAAGTACTGAAATGGGCATGATATAATTAACCCTTACTAATAAAGTCCTTTTCTCTTTGGGCAACATGTGCCAACTCATAACGAAGTTTATACCACTGAGGCTGCAAAAAAATTTTGTCTAGTGCCCATCAGTCTGTTGCACCATGTGAGGAAAGCTAGGGTTTGCAAATGTATTGCATTACTGACAATCATTCTTGGGCACCCAATGGTAAGAAGAGACTGAGATAAGCAATTAATAGGTAGGAAATCATTTACTTTCTTCCTGACTACAGCTTAGTTCAGGTCTTCGCCTTTACCCAAATCAAACAAGTTAATTGAAGAACCCACTTCCCTTCACCAATCAGAATTCACAAGTCTAATTACATAATTTATATGAAGATCTTAGAATTTCAGAGGTATGAGAAATGTTAGAGATAATGTAGATACCACTCCTCTTCACTATTATAGATAAGGAGAATGAGACCCAGTTATATTTGATGGTTTTTCATGTTATAGGATTTAATCTGGAAGGAATCTTAAAATTATTTCCAATACCTTTAAAGACGAGAAAACCGAGGCCTAGACAGAGAAACTGTTTTCTCCAGAATCATACCCATATATTTAATGACAGATGAAGTATAATGGAGATGCAGGATCCTATCTCTAAACCCAGTGTTCTTTTCACAATGCAATGTTCCCATTTAAAAATACTTTACTAAATTCAATTAAATTTAACAAGTCTTTAAGTGACTGCTATACACAAGATACTATACTATGGGATAAGAAAACAAAGAGAGGGGCAGCGAGGTGCACCAGGAGTCAGGAGGACCTGAGTTCAAATTCAGCCTCAGACACTTAACACTTACTAGCCATATGACCTTGGGCAAGTCACTTAACCTCAATTACCCTTCCCTCCCCCCTCCAAAAAGCAGAAAAAAAAAAGAAAGGAAACAATGAGGATTATGAATCAGCCCCTTCCTCCAAGGAGCTTACATTCTTGGAGAGGGGGAAGGATGAGGGGGACT
>JAQQSV010013096.1:0-12607 GCA_028646515.1 Pseudochirops corinnae | reverse complement strand
AGAAGATGCAAGGGATAATTGTTAAAATGGAGGGGAAGAACAGGGAGGCAAAAGGGAAAGGGTCAACCTTACTCTCATTGAATTTGGCTTAGGGAAGGAATGACATAAACTCTAAACTGGGTATCTTGCCACACAGGAGAGTAGGGGGGATGGGACGAGAGATGGGATGATGGAGAGGAGGGCAAGATAGGGGGAGGATTGCTGGAAGTACACACTTCTGTAAAGGGACAGGGACAGGGACAGAGTAGAGAATAGAACAAGGGGGACATGGAATAGGAAGGAGGGACATATAATCCATCTCTCATAATATGCCCACTATGGAGATGTTCTATGTAATCACACATGTACAGCTTTTATTTAATTGCTTGTCCTTCCAGTGGAGGGTGATGAGGGAGGAAGGGAAAGAATCTAGAATTTAGAGTTCTATAATCAAATGTTAAAAATATGTATGTATATATATATATATATTTATATATATAATTATCATTATTATTATTATCATTATTAACTACATCCAACTGGGAATTAAGATACACAGGTACTATGATAGGGAGATCCATCCTGCCCTATTGGAAATTCAGAGGGGTGAGGGGGAGGACATAGGAGAGAGCAGATTGGGGGAGGGGTTATACAGTGGGATGGCTATTTTGAGGTGGTGGGTAGGGGAAAGATGGGGAGAAGATTTGTAACTCAAAATCTCATGGAAATGAATGATGTAAACAAGAAAATAAATAAATTAATTTATTTTAAAAAGAAAAAGAAAATAGGAGAGAATATCTTTAACCAGAAAAGGAGAAAGAGATTGAGGAGACATGTAAACTGAACCAGAAAAGCAGCATATGAGAAACAGAGGACACATGGATGGTAGCATTTCCAATGAGAACATGGTTGTTAATCTTTCATATGTTTCCTCCCACAGATATCCTGAGCCTCATCCTTGTGGGGAGAAGTGAAACTGGAAAGAGCTCAACTGGGAACACCATTATTGGGGAGCATAATTTTGTATCCAAACATGCAGGACAAACGATCACTAAGACCTGTCAGAACAAGGACAGAACCTGGAGAGGGAAGATTATTACAGTTGTCGATACTCCATCCTTTGACCTCACCCTGGCTAGTAAAGATCTTCTTTCTAAACAAGGGGAAGAAGTCTTTCGTAGCCTTTGCCTATCTCCAGGAGCCAAAGTTTTCATTCTGGTGGTTCAGCTGGGCCAGTTTACTCAAGAAGATGAGAAGAGCATTAGGGAACTAGAAGTCATATTTGGAAAAGAGATCACTGAGTACATGATTGTGCTCTTCACCAGGAAAGAATATCTAGGTACTGGGACACTGGAGAATTACATCAAAACTTCTGATAATCAGCTTCTTAAGAAGTTAATTAAACTGTGTGGAGGAAGATTTTGTGCTTTCAACAACAAAGAAATTGGCCTAGCCCAAGAAAATCAGGTTAATGAGCTTTTGGAAATGGTGGATAAGCTTGTTCAGAGTCATGAAGGCCAAGGCTATCCTGCCAGTGATAAACCTGAGACTTATACCAGAAGGATTAAAGATTTCCAGGGGAAAAGTTTTTTCAGGACAATAGAAAAATGGGTACACAAGAGAGATTTCCATTTTTCATAATCCAATTGGTTCTTGCTATGCCTGATGATCTCAGGACATATGTTGAGGGTATTATTGGGGACAGTCAGCCAGATAGATGCTTTAGTTAATTATAATGCTGGGATGTGGCTAGCAGCAGATTGTAAATAGAGGGCGAGAAATTGAAGCAAGTTCATAATAAAGAAGAAATAAGAAAATTATTAGAAACTAGTATACTTATTACATGTTAACAAAACTGAAAACAAATTAAATGAATATTTGTGGTTATGATTGTGTGTAGTTTGTCCTTCATTCTTGAAGAGGACCGTGACATCAGGGAGATGATGACAAGATACCCAGTTTAACAAAACATGTAATATACAACTTAACTTCAGAAAAGGAGTTTGAGCAAACCATAAATAAATTCTTTAAAAACAAAATCCTAGACCAGATGGATTTACAAGTGAGTTCAATAAAATATTTAAAGAACAAATGCTCATCATATTCTCTAAGCTGTTTACAAAAATAGAGAAAGACAGTAACTTATCAAACTCCTTCTATGTATGAGTCTATTCCTCCTGATTGCTACTTCAGGGAGGATTGAATAGTGGAAAGTGTATTGGACCTGGAGTTAGGAAGACTTGAGTTCAAATCCTACCTTCAGTCACTTACAAATTGAGTGACCCTGAGCAAGTCAGTTGAATTCCCTCAGCCTTAATTTTCTCAACTATAAAATGGGTATCATAGTAGCACTTAGCTCACAGGATTGTTGTGCAGAACAAATGAAATAATATGTGTAAAGTACTTTGCAAACCTTTAAGCTTTATATTTATTGTTATTAGCTATATTGATTGTTGCAGCCCCTTCTTAATCAAAGGTCTTAATCAGTAGTCTAAAGGCCAGCCTTAGGCTGTATTCTCAGGAGGGACTGAAGAGACCAGAGGCGAGAGAGAAGTGTACAGCAGCTGTCCTTTATTGTATTGCAGCATCCTCCTTATATACCCTAGAGGTAACATGATTAAAGCATGATCTCCTCGTGCACTGGAAGAGTGGGCCAATGGAAGACAGGCCAAGCCAGTCATCTCAGCTACAGCTCATCAGGCCAGCAGTCTCACAAAAGACTTCCTCATGAGCTTAGCAACTGGGCTGTGACCCTCAGCACCACAAGTGCTTTTAGACTCACACTGATCCCTACAATTGATAACTATTGTTATACTAAAGCAGAGAAAGAAAACTATTCTACAATATCACTAATGAACACAGATGCAAAATTATTAAATACGATATTAGTTAAAAGGTTACAGTGGTATAAATTATACTAGGTCAGAGTTTATCAAGGATAAAAAGACAGTTTGACATTAAGAAAACTACAAGGGTGGTTAGGTTGCACAGTGAATAGAGCACTGGTTCTGGAGTCAGGAGGACCTGAGTTCAAATCCGGCCTCAGAAATTTAACACTTACTAGTTTTGTAACCTTGGGCAAGTCATTTAACCTCAATTTTCCTGATTTCCCCCCTCCAAAAAGCAAAAAACAAAGAAAAACTATAAACACAATAAATTAATGAAAATAATAAAAATTCCATTGTTTCAATAGACATGGAAAAACACCTCCAACAAAATATAGGGCTCATTGGTGTTTGAAAAAAATATGCTAAAATAAATAGGAATAAAAGGTCATTTTCATAACATAATAAAAAACCATTTAAAATCAAGAGCTTCATTATTTCTAATGGAGAAATACTAAAAACTCTACCAATAAGGCTAAGGTAAATAAAGGATGTTCATTCGTTCCACTATCACATGCTTTAGTTCTGGAAATTTTAGCTGTAGCAATATGATAGATATAGTAACTGGACCTTTGATTTTATTGGTTTAGAGAATTCTTAAATGAGGAAACTCCCTTTAATAATATGGATCAGCACTTTCTCAAGAATTTGTAGTCTCAAGTTACCTAGCCCTGAGAGGTTGAGTGATTTTCTCAGGGTTACTCAGTCATTATGTACTGAACCTAGGTTCTTTTGTCTTTGAGGCCAGCACTCTATATAATACATTACATTATTGCAATAAAATAATAAAAATAGATTGAAAGAATTAGAATAGGCAAAAAGGAAGAAAAATTATTTTTATTTGTAGATAAAGTGATGGTTTATTTAGAGAACTCCAGAGAATCAACAGAAAGTTAATCAAGGTATTAATTGCTTCCAGAAAGTAGCATTATACAAAATAAATCCATAAAAATCATCAACCAATAAATATTATTACCAATAAAACCCAGTAAAGGAAGAGAAAATTATTTCTTATGAAAATGCAACCAAATGTCTATAGCAACTAATACACATAAGAGTTATATAAATGCTACTAGAAAACATTTTCATAGAAAAAAAAAGAAATGAATAATTTTTTTAAAAACATTCAATGTCCATGGCTATGCCATGCCAATTTAACAAAAATAGAAATAATATCTAAATAATAGATTTAGTTCTATGTCAACAAGATAACCAAAGGGATAGATTTAGAATTAGATGAGATGACAATTAAATTAATGTGGGTCAATACAAGGCCAAGAATATCAAGTAATATCATAAAATATGTGGGGGAATTAATGTAAATTGACTGAAACAGATATGAGACTATAATTAAAAATAGTATTTATCAAAATTATCTGGTCCTGGATAAAAATTAGAAAAGTTAAATAGACTAGATAAGCAATACATAGAGATTAATACAAATAGCAATCATATCAGTTTAAGTGAGGAATACACATTATTGGAACAAAGACTCCTTAATTGAAAAAACTGCTAGGGAAACTGGAAAATTGTTGCTGAAACAGATTTAGACCAGCTGTAATGCCAAGCAAAGGCAACTCCCAAGGTTTGGAATATAGCATAGTAACTCTCCATTTATTCAGTGACAAATTAAGGCAAAACATTCATAGAAAAAAGAAAATCAAAATACAGGGTAACTCAGTCATTTAGTAAGTCCTTAATTCAATTATGAAGTACTGAGGTCCAAGTACTCCACCCCTGAGCAGCACATTCATTTAGTCAATACCAAAGTCTTCTCTCTATTCAACTAGAGATTAGTTTCCAATCATAAACAAAGTACATTCACTTGGTCAGTCACAAAGTATGAAAGTCAAAAGTTTTCCACCCCTGGATCACAACTGAATTACAATTACCATCAAGCACCTTCTAAAAGGGTCAGTGGAGAACACAAAGGCCATCTACCTTTGTGTAGCCACAACAAGATTATGATATCATCACAACATTCAGTACCCAAGGAGAGGTCTTTTCTTCATCTTGACCTGAGGCAAGTTCTCAACAATCTCTGTTCCTGGGAAGACAAAGCTTAACAAAGCCAAAATATACATTGCCAGCATCCTCATCAATTCACTCTCTGCCTGCAGAACAGTCTCAGGACCCCTTGAAAACATCAGCAAGACCCTCTTCCAGAATTTCTATAAACATATAACAAGAAAATCCTCCTTCAGGTCTTCTGAACCAACAGCAAGATTCCAGGACCTCTGCAACAACAGCACTGTCCTTCTCCAGCAGATGAATCTGGCAAAATAACATCCAGACAGACAGAAAAAATACCAGAGTCATGCCTCCTCAGTTCTCAGCAGCTCCAGATGGCAGTTCTCAAAAGTCTTGGGCAGCTCCAATTGGCCCTCAGCAGTCTGGGTGGCTTCAGCTGGCAGTTCTCTCTCTCTCAGCAACTCTGGCTCCCTGCAATTCTCTCTCTCTCTATGCCTCCATGATGTTGCTCCCCAAACCTCTTCTGGCCTCTCTCTGCTTGGGTCTCTCTCTAAATCCACTGCACCAGCTCCTCCTAATTCAGCCCTCTCTCTTCACATCAAGAAGTCCCACAAGTGGGATTCACAAGCTCTGGGTTTTAACACTTAACCTGAAAACCAAGCCAATACAAAAGGATCTTTATCTTTACCATTATGCCAGCATTATATATATTATTCCAAACATCTAATTTATTTATTTTACACCTGGTCTTACTGGGAAGGCTTAGTTTATCTCCATTTCAAATAATGCTTGTTGATGGTTTTTGATAAATGCTTTTTATTGATTTAAGGAAAAAATCCATCTATATCAATACTTTCAATTTCAATTCAAATCAAGTTTAAAAAATTAATGCTAAAGTTTATTCAAAGATTTTTTCAGCATTTATTGATATAATCATATGATATTTTTGCTTTTATTATTGATGTGCTTAATTATGTTAATAATTTTCCTAATGATAAACCATCTTGTCATTCTTGATATAAATTCAACTTGATATAATGTCTAATCTTTGTAATATATTGGTGTAATCTTTTAGCTAGTATTTTGTTTAGGATTTTTGTATCCATATTTATTAATGAAATTGGTCTGTAATTTTCTTTTATGCTATTACATGAACTTCACAGGATACTGATTCAGAACTTAAAGGCAGCCTGAATCTTTTTATATGTGTTCTTTAGATGCTTGTAAAAGTATTTATTTTCTCCCCCTTTGGAATGTAAGCTGCTAGGGTAAAGCCAAGATGGCAGAGAAAAGGCAGGGACCCACTGAACTATCACAAACTGCCCTCCAAGTGACTTTAAGTAGCACTTCAAAACAAAAAGCAGTGTCTGCTCCCAGAACTCTCAGATCACAGACAGTATGGGGGTTGGAAAACTGGTCAGAAGGAGATTACAGGGGTTTGTTGGCACTTGGTACAGGACTCTGTTGCCCATTCTCAGATCCTTGAGTCAGAATCCCAGGGTAAGGAGAACTAGCATGCCAGAGCTTGTGGAGCCAGGGGAGTGGAAACTGCTCACAGTTCAAGGACAAAAAAAGAGTGCTTGTGGTCACTCACAAACCAGAAAATAGGCCAAGAGAGTAGTAAACACACTAATCCTTAGAAAATACCACTTTGGAAGAAGTGGTAGCTTAAAGACTCCTAGAAGTAGTTGCACAAAAATCTTGAGTTTAGATTTGATTCTAGAGGTAATAGGGAACCCTTGGGATTCATTGAGAGGGCATGGTCTGGGGAAGGGTGACATGATCAGATTTTCCCTTTAAAAAAATTGTCTTGGAAGCTGGGTAGAGGGTGCATTGAAATGAGAAAGTTTAGACAGGGGCACCATTCAGATGGGTCTAGTCCAAAGGAGAGGTGTTGAAAGCCTTAACTTGAGTGGTGGTTATGGGAGTAGGGAAGAGGGTATACATCTATCTATCTATCTATCTATCTATCTATCTATCTATCTATCTATCTATCTATGCAAGAGATATATCTTGAAGATAGAAACAGTAAAATTTGGAAAGAGATTGGATATGGCAGGCAAGGGAAAGTGAGGAGACCAGAAAAATCCTGAGGAGTGAATCTGAGTGACCAAAAAGATGGTGGCGCCTTCAAGAGTATTAAGGAAGTTCATGAGGGGGGAGAGTTGGGGCAGGGATGAAGGAATAGAATGAATTCTATTTTGACCATTTTGATTTTGTAATGTTATAAGACACCCAGTTCAAAATGTTCAAGAGGCAGTGGGTGAATTATGACTAGAGGTCAGGAGAGAAACTAGACCTGCGTATACAGCTCTGGGAATAATCTGCGTAGAGACAATAATTGACCATGTATGGGAACTGATGGGAAATGGGAAATAAAACTACCAAGTGAGAAAGTATAAAGCAAAAAGAGAAGAGGATCTATGGCAGAACCTTAGAGGACACTCTTCATTATTGGTCATGATATAAATATTTGTTCAGTCTCTTCAGATACTCCATGACCCCATTTGGAGTTTTCTTGGCAAAGATATTGAAGTGATTTGCTATTCCCTTCTCCAGCTCAATTTACAGACAAGGAAACTGAGAGAAACAGAGATAAGTGTCTTACCCAAGGTCACACAGCTAGCAAGTGTCCGAGGTCAGATTTGGTCTCATAAAAATGAGTTTTCTTGACTCCAGGTCTAGCACTCTATGTACTGTGCCACCTAGCTGCCCCATGACATAAATGAAGAACTAGCAAAGGAAATTAAAAAGAAGTCATACAGAGAAGAGGAAAAACAGGAGAGAAGAGTGTCATAAAAACTTAGAGAGATGTTGTAGGAGAAGGTGATCAATAGAGTCAAATGCTGCAGATTAAGTTTAGGGAAAAGACCATTAGGTATGACACTTAAATCACTGGTAACTTTGGAGAGGATTGTACCAGTTGAATAATAAAGTCAGAAGTCAAACTGGAGAGGTTTGAGGAGTGAGAAAGAGAAGAGGAAATGGAGGCACAGAATGTAAATTGTAGATGACTTTCTCAAGGAATTTAGTCATAAAGGATAGGAGATATGTAGGATGATTTCTAACAATAACCAAGGGATGATTTTTCTTTTTTGCTTTAAGTAGTATTTTTTTTCCCACAATTATATAACAAGAAAATCTTTAGCATCAATATTTTACAAAATTTGAGTTCCAAATATTTTTCCCTTCCTCCTTCCCCCCCTTATTCTAAAAAATTGCAGGCAGTTTGACATAGTTTATAAATACGCTATCATGTAAAGAGTATTTCCATATTCATCACAGTCAGGGAAGAAGAAATAGATCAAAAGGGAAAAAAACCAGAAGAAAGAATAAAATAAGGGGAAAAAAAGTTTGAATCTGCATTCAGAGTCCATCAGTCCTTTACATGTATATGGGTAGCATTTTCCTTCATGAGTTCTTTGTACTTGTCTTGGATCTTTGTTTTGCTGAGAAAACCTGAGTTATTATAATTGATCATCATGTAATGTTGTTCATACAGAGTGTTTTTCTGGTTCTTCTCATTTCACTTTGCTTCAGTTTGTAAAAGTCTTTCCAGGTTTTTCTGAAATGGGCCTGTTTATCATTTCCTATTACACAATAGTATTCCATTACATTCTTATACCACAGTTTGTTTGGCCGTTCCCCAATTGATGGGCATTCCCTCAATTTCCAATATTTTGCCACAATGAATAGGGCTGCTATAAATATTTTTGCACATGAAGGTCCTTTTCCTTTTTTTTTTTTTTTTTTTTAATGATTTCTTTGGGATACAGACCTAGTAGTGGTATTGCTGGATCAAAGAGTATACACATTTTGGTTGACCTTTGAGAATAGTCCCAAATTACTCTCCAGAATGGTTGGATCAGTTCTCAACTCCACCAATAGTTCATTAGTGTTCAAATTTTCCCACAACTACTCCAACCCAACATTTGTCATTTTCCTTTTCTGTCATAGTAACCAATCTGATACATATGAGTTGGTATTTCAGAATTATTTTAATTTGCATTTCTCTAATCAAAAGTTATTTACAGCACTTTTTCACATGCCTGTAGATAGCTTTGATTTCTTCATATGAAAACTGCCTATTCATATCCTTTAACCATTTATCAATTGGGAAATGTCATGTATTTTCATAAATTCATCCCAGTTCTCTATATATTTGAGAAATGAGGCATTTTTGAGAGATACTTCCTGTAAAGATTGTTTTCTCAGCTTTCTGTTTTCCTTCTAATCTTGGTTGCATTGTTTGTACAAAAGCTTTTCAATTTAACATGATCGATGTTACATATTCTATTTTGTAATGCTCTCTGTCTCTTACTTAGCCATGAATTCTTTCCCTCCCCACAGATCTGTCAGGTAGACTCTTCCTTACTCTTCTAATTTGATTACTTCATTGCCTATGGTTCTATTTAGCAAGATATAGTTTACTTCCTAATTCCTTTTAATTAGGTTTATTTTTACTTTTATTTTGCCCAAGATCAGGATTGCTATCCCTGCTTTATTTTTTTTTTACTTCACCTGAACCATAATAGATTCTGCTATAACCCCTTACCTTTACTCTGTGTTTGTGTCTCTGTTTCAAGTGCATTTCTTATAAGCAACATATTGTAGGATTCTGGTTTTTGATCCACTCTGCTATCCACTTCCATTTTATGGGAGAGTTCATCCTATTCGCAGTTATGATAACTAACTGTATGTTTATCTCCATCTGCTTCTTCCTGTGTTTGTCCTCTCTCTCCTTTTACCTTTTCCCACCTTTTGCCATCTTCCTACCTCTCAGCAGTGTTTTCCTTCTGTCTACTACCTCCCCTGATCTTCCATCCCTTCTGTCAGTTTCCACCATCCACCTTTACCTAATCTCCTCCTCTCCTACTTCCCTGTCAGGTAAGATAGGTTTCTATATGCAACAGATTGTGTATATTATTCCCTCTTTGAGCCCAGACTGATGAGAGTAAGGTTCAAACAATGTCCATTGCCCACACTCCCATCTTCCCCTCCACTCTAATTGGTCTTTCTTGTCTCTTCATGTGAGATAATTTAGCCCATTCTACCTCTCCCATTTTTTTATGTCCTTCCCTCAAATTCATCTTATACTCATGCCTTCTGTCTAGTCTTTCTATGTGTACTTTTAGTGATAGAATTTTAAAGTTACATGTATCACCTTCCTGTGTAAGGATGTAAAAAATTTAGCTCTGTTGAATCCCTTATGTTTTCTTTTCACTTTTTACCTGATTATGCATCTCTTGCATCTTGATGTTGGAGGTTAACCTTTTGCTTTAATTCTGGTCTTCTTCTTATGAAAGCTTGAAATCCTTCTATTTCATTGAATGACCATTTTGCACCCTTGATGTACTATGCTTAGTGTTGCCAGGTAAGTGATTCTTGGTTGTAGTACTAGATCCTTTGACCTCTGGAATATCATATTACATGACCTCCTCTTAATGTTATAGCTGCTAGGTCCTGTGTGATCCTGATTGTGACTCCCCAATATTTGAATTGTTTCTTTCTGGTCACTTGTAGTATTTTTTTTCCTTCACCTGATAATTCTGAAATTTGGCTATAATGTTCTCTTTGGGGTTTTTATTTTGGGATCTCTTTCCTAAGGTAATTGGTGGATTCTTTCAATGCCTATTTTTGCCTAGGATCTTAAATGCTGTCCAAGTCCTCCTTTTGATTATGGCTTTCAGGTATTGTCACTCCCGGATGTATTTTCCAGGTCAGTTGTCTTTCCCATGAAATATAATGCATATAATGAAGGACTGGCCAATTTTCTTCAATTTTTTTATTCCTTTGAATTTGTTTGATTGATTCATATCTCACACTATATCACACACATCTCATCACTATTTATTCAATTATAACTTTTAAGGAGTGGTTTTCCTCAATTAACTTTTTTATTTTCCATTTTGCCCAGTTTGCTCTTTGAGTTGTTTTCTTCAGTGGATTTTTGTATCTCCATTTCCATTTGGCCAATTCTACTTTTTCAGAAGTTTTCCAAGCTTTTGAACCTTGAATTCTTGAGTTATATTTCTCTTGCATCACCCTCATTTATTTTTCCAATTTTTCTTCTACTTCTCATACGATATTTAAGCTCCTCTCTAAACTCTTACACAAGTCCCTTCTGGGTTTGAGACCACTTCCCAGTTTTCTTTGGCAGTTTTTCATATTCATTTTGACATTGTTGTCCTCTTCTGAGTTTGTGTCTAGATCTTCCCTGTCACCATGAAAACTTTCTATGACCTGAGCCATATTGAAATGTAAATGGGAGATGCTTAGCAAAATAAATAAAAATACCATGCAATACAAAAAAAAATTATCCACATTTTATCAATAAGGAAATTAAATCTCAGAATCTAAATGACTTGATAACAGGGTTAGTAAGTGCCTGAGGCAGGATTTGAATTCAAGACTTTCTTTTTCTAAGTCTGACACTCTACCAGCTACACCACATACTGGATAGTTTCATATTGGCCATTAGATCCTTGGTATCTATTTTCTCTCATTTCCTGTGTCTTGAAATTGCCAGAATTATCTATCATTGACTGTCAGGTTATTACTCTTTGTGATAACAGTTCGTTTACATATGTTTTTATGATTTACAAAAACTTTCATCATAAAAACCTCTGAAATAATATTGCAGATTTTATTTATTATTTATTAAGAAAACCACAACTCAGAGAGAACTCTTTTTTCCATTGTCAGAAAAGTAGTTAGTTTCAGGATTAGAATACAAGTCTGGGCTTTTTCGTATTTCAAACCCAGTGCCCTTTTTACTATATCACATAACCTCTTTCATTTAAGCAACTGTTTACCAAACATCTCAGAATTCAATCTTTCCTAATCCTATCATATTCAGAGTATACGGCAAGTTAAATCCCTATAAACTCATAAATAAATTCATGAATTCATATTCTGACCCAACAGATGAGACAATGTGGTTTAATATGTTCACTTCACTCAGCTAGCTAAACTGCATGATTTTAGTAAAATTTGATACATCTGATTTTTCCAGACATTGTTTCTGTTTTGTGTTGACACAGGGAGAGGACAGGGAAGCACGTGTAATAATGCCCATTTTAGGAACCCTTCCCAACCGCCTTCCCTATCAAGCTAACACCTGTACCCAGTCCCCTAGGACACTCACCAACAGACCTAGCCCGCCATCCAAGTCAGGCCTGTCCAAGCCTGCCAAGCAGAACACCACAGCCCCTCACCCTTACCTAAGAACCAATCAATGGACTTTCACTGTTTGAATAACTGACAGATTGTTAATCAATGCCATTCTTTGGCTTCTGTATTTTCCCACTTACTCTTAGATGCTGTCAAGTTGTGGTTTCCCTTAGCTACCATTATGTTGTGATTTTTGTCTATATAAGCCTTGATAATATACATATCGTGGCTGCTTGATTTGGGCCTTGATCTCTTGCAGCCGCCGGCTAATCAAACATTGAACTCCACTTCCAAAAAATTAATGGTCTCATGGTCTCACCTCCCTAAATTCTCATTACAACACACCAGCACCATGATACCTGGGCAAATTAAGAAATGTTTCTTTTTTTCTATGCAAAAACAAATTTAGGGTTGACTCTGTGTTTGTGTGTGAATAGATTTCTAACCCATTGTAGGCACCTATTGAATGAAGTTCTTCACAATTTGTCCCCAGATCTTCTTTAGATCCATTCTCAACTGATCACTCCCCTCTCAAGTATTCTACTCTCTCATATCAGGATAACCCAGATACTTTGCCAAATAAGTAGCTGGATATGTGT
>JAQQSV010013095.1:0-12607 GCA_028646515.1 Pseudochirops corinnae | reverse complement strand
TCCCCACCCTGCCTTCCCCTCCATTATCCCACCTCTCATTCCCATTCCCCCTACTCTTCTATGTGGCAAGATACCCAGTTTAGAGTTTATGTCATTCTTTCCCTAAGCCAAGTTCAGTGAGAGTAAGGTTGACTCTTTCCCTTTTGCCTTCCTGTTCTCCCCCTCTATTGTAACAATTATCCTTTGCCTCTTCCATGAGATGCTCAACCCATTCTGTCTGTCCCTGTCTCCTCTCAATCTAATCCTCTCTTACCTCAGGATTTCACCTTTTAGAATATTGTCCCTTCCTATTCAATTGATCTTATGTCCTCTATGTATTCATATATACACATACTCAGATATGTGCTATTCTTTATTATTGCCACTGATAAAATCATGGAAGATTTTGATACTAAGCCATTTCACAATGCCAAGGACTTTGGTGACAAGAACTTTTTTTTTCCTGGGTCTTCTTTCTGGGTCTATAGCACCAGCAGGAGTCATTGCCAGACTTTGTCTCTGCAGGGTTTGTTTTCCAGGATGATGGCTTTGGAAGTCAGATGGGAAATTGCCATTTCAAAGGCTTTTGGGTTCAGGGTCATGGGCTGTCTGCACTAGGGTATGACAGCAGGTGGTGGTCAAGGTGGTAGTGGTGGTTTAGCTTTCATGGCACGTTTTGTCTCCTGTCTTTCCCTCAGGGCACCCTGTTGCTTCAGTCAGGGAGGACCACTTCCTATGTGGTTAGCAGTTGACTGACAGTTGGAGGGGATGGATGGTCTCCTTTCCATAGGAGCTGCTTTCCAGAATGATGGCTAATATATAACTGGATTAGTATGCAATTATAGTCATTTCTAAATCCCTATTACAATATTTGTGGTAGCTAAGGTTAAAAAAGGATAAGGAATGATAGTACCCATATTCACTGTTATTCCCAGGAAAAGCCCCCTGTGACTGTCTTTCCATCTCTCTCTCTCTCTCTTTCTCTCTCTCTCTCTCTCTCTCTTTATTTCTCTTTGTCTCTCTGTCTCTATCTCTCTGTCTTTGTCTCTCTTTGTGTCTCTGTCTCTATCTCTCTGTCTCTGTCTCTCTCTTTCACACATGCATACACTCAGCTTTTTTTTCCTTCAGACTCCAAGATCTTTAAGGTGTTGGAGAACAAATCTCAGCTCATAAACATAGCACTATAGCTATTCTTTCTATATGTGTATATTTAGATTGATTTCAAAAGGAATAATCCAAATAAGCACAACCTTTGGTATGGTTTTGAATCGCCAAATGGGTGGAGCTTCTGTACCTGATATGCCTGGGATCTGTTCTGCTGCTGAGCCAAGAGGAGTTCTGATCAAAATGTCATTTTTGTACCTCACTGAACTCCTTCCTGCTTTGTATCCAGTTCTACAGTTGGGCCAACAGATTACAGAGAAGTCAGGTGGTTTGCTTAGAGTCGCACATCTAGTGTCTCAATCAAAATCACTCAAGCTCCTGAACCTTGGTTCAGATTCCACATCCCAGTTCTCAGGGAGCACATTTTTGGTAATGATTCCATTATGTTGTGGAATAAAGGTCATCTCTTATATAAGGAATATATGAATGTTGCATTCTAGAGATGGTTGGCTCATAGGGATTCCCCACGGGTTTGCTGGGGAGAGATGACATCAGGAGAAGCAGCATGCTGACCTCTTTTTCCTTTATGTAACTTTCCAGCTAATAATTTGCAGAACATTTCAAAAGTATGTGACTGAAACATTACAGCCCTGTGAAGGGAGATTTGATACCCTCCAGAGACTTAGGAGCTAGTTACTTAGACTCCAGCCAGATTGGACTAGATCACAGTTTGCTGAGTCTAATTCTTTATAGTTTATTTGTATTCAATTAAATGATGAAGAGGTGGAGACACTCCTACAATGTTTGCCCTGGCTACTGGTGAGTCACCATTTTTTATGGGCTTATGGGAATGTCTACCTTTTATTGTATCAATTCAATTTAAAGTTCAGGTACTCTATTGAAAAGCTGAAAACTGGCCAAGACAGTACTACCCCAGAGGAGACTACAGTTATCCAGTGGTAGATATGTGCTACTGGCCATCTGTGAACTGGTTAGCTCATGGCACTAATTAATGGGCTCAAGGCCATAAGCAGGTTGCTAAGTTTTGTGCCAGTACCAAACCTTATCCCTCCTTACACCTTCCTCATTCAGTTTTGGTTTCTTTGTGTTCTTTCCATTTACATTGTTATGGTTCTTGTGTATATTGTTTTCTTGGCTTGGCCTACTTCTGTCTGTACCAGTTCACATAGATCTTTCCATTCTTCTCTGTATTTATCATGTGTGTCATTTCTTGATAGCTTAGTAATATTCTATTACATTCGTATACCACAATTTGTTTAGCCGTTCCTCAGTAGATGGATATATACTTTATTTCCAATTTTTTGCTATAACAAAAATGCTGCTATAAATATTTTGGTCTATATGAGACTTTCTTCTTATTAAGGAGTTCCTTGAGGTATAAGCTAAGCAACGGAGTCTCTGGTTCAAAGAGTATAGACATTTTAGTCACTTTATTTGCATAATTTCAAATTGCTTTCCAAAGTGTAGTTATACTTTCTCACAGTTCCACAAACAGTGTATTAATCAATCAATCAATGGACATATGTTGAGTACCTGCTATATGTCAGACACTATGCTAAGTGATGGGGATGCCAAAAGAGGCAAAAGATGGTCCCTGCCCTGAAGGAGTTTATAATCTAATGGGAGGAAAGCATGCAAACAAATTTATAAAGTGAGTTCTATACAAGATAACGAGGGAAGGCACTGGTGTTAAGAGGGGTGGGGAAGGCTTCCTGTAGAAGGTAGGATTTTAGTTGGAACATAAAAGAAGTCAAAGAGTCACTAGATAGAGTAGAAGAGGAAGTTTTCTAGGATTGAGGGAAAGCCAGAGAAATTACCCAGCCCTGAGCGATGGAGTATCTTTTCCATAGAACAGCAAGGAGGCCAGTGTCACTGGATTGAAGAGTACCTGGTAGGGAGTGAGATCTAAGAAGACTAGAAAGTGTGTGTGTGTGTGTGTGTGTGTGTGTGTGTGTGTGCGTGCGTGCGTGTGTGTGCGTGCGTGTGTGTGTGTGTGCGTGTGTGTGTGTGTGTGTGTGTGTGTGTGTGTGTGGGGAGGGTGGAGTTATGTTCTGAAGGGCTTTGAATATCAAATAGACAATGTTGTGTTTGATTCTGAGGGTAATAGAGAGCCATGGGAGTTTATTGAGACGTGGTCATGCCTGTGCTTTAGGAAAATCATTTTAGTAACTTAATGGGAAATAAACTGGAGCTGGGAGAGGGTTCGAGATAGAAAGACCCACCAACAGGCTATTGCAATAGTCCAGGCGTGGGGTGAAGAGGGTCTGCACTACAGTAGTGTCAACATCAGAGGAGAGGAAGAATAGGGCATGTGAGAGATGCTGCAAAAGGAAAATCACCAAGCCCTGGCTACAGATTGGATATGGAGGATAAGAGATGATGCATCCAAGACGACTCCTAGGTGGTGAGTCTGGGGGACTGTGAGGATGGTGTTGCCCTTTACAGGAATAGGTCTTAAGGGGAAAGATAGTGAGTTCTATTTTAGACTTTTTGAGTTTGAGATGTCTGCGGGACATCCAGTTAAAAATGCCTGAAAGGCAGTTGGAGAGCTGATTAGAGGTCACCAGATATTGAGGACCATGAACCAGAGATGCTCTGACCCTGATAGCTGAGGAAGCCCTCTTAGGTGAAGGGTTTGCTGCCAGGCCCGGATTGGTTCCCCATCTCCCAAGGAAGAGTCCTAGCATGCAGGCTTGAGGATTGGATTCTCAAGGTAAACATGGTGTTTTTGCCGCCGGCCTAGGAACACTGTAGTGTGCAATGTCCACAGGCGAAAGCCATTAGGAAACATCCTATAAAAGCCTTGCACTTACAACAATACACAAGACTCTATTGTCCACCATTCTTCGAGTACCCGTCTCTCTTTTAACTCACCCTCTCATAGTCTCTTGGTAGATAACTCTCTTGACCCTGCTGGGTGATATCAGGGCCCCTGATTCTCTTAGCCCTGCTGAGGGACAGCAGGGTTCCCTACCTTGGCCCACCACAATCAGAGAGGATGGGACAGGATTGGTATATTTGAGAATTATCTGCATAGAGGTGAAATTGAATCCATGGGAGCAGATGAAATCACCAAGTGAAGTAGTACAGAGAAAAAAAAGGGAAGGGCTGATGATAGAACCCTTAGGGATGCCTACCCTTAGAGGTCATGATTTGGAATGTGATTAGAGAAGGAACTGTTAGGCAGGAGAACCAGGAGAGAGTAGTAAAATGTAGCACCAATGTGATACTCATAGCAGCTGCTATGATAATGCAGATGTATTTCCAGGCTAAATTTGTAAAACATAACCAACTCTCTTCATTAAATGCAAAACCAAAGTATTTATTTGAATTAGAATACCAGGAGGTAATATTTAATAAGGTACTGATCATCACCACTCCAGAGAACACCAACATCTTAGGCATTCTTATTTGTTAGGCCTTCCTACAAATAAGTTTCCTTAGACTAGTTCCTCCTTCCTGACACTCAAGCTACTTTTCTCTGAGCACTGTGCCACTCTCATCCCCTGCTCTGCCTCTCACACACCGCACTGTCTCTCTCCCCCAACATTCTATTTCAGTCAAAATTCCATTGGGCCAATTCCTCCCACTCTTAACTCATGTGATCCAGGCATCACGTGACTCAGGCCCCATAGCTCAAAGCAGGTCACACAGGCCTATTAATGGATGGGAAAGATCTTTCTATTCCATTAACAATGCATTTAGCCCCAAGATCTTTCATGTTCATTACATAGACTGATGGGACTTTAAGGGTAACTTGCATCAACATAATTTCCATAATAATTTAGAAAAGTAATACAAAATAAAAATATAATCCAATCTCTTAGGGTGGGGGGCTTGAGCACAAGCACCCTATCATTCTTCCCTCAAAATGAATGGGACCCAAAATCCTCCAGGTTAAGAGGCAAAGGTCTCATCTTCTAAAACTACTTCCTGCTGAAATTGGATGTAGAGCTGTCCCTGTCTCGAGAGGCCCCATTTGAGGGGTCAATTTGAGCTGGTATCCAGATCTTGATTGATGTGAAGTCCAGGGATCATCAGCAAGTGGAGGGGATTAAACCTGAAAGAGACAAATCTAACAAACAGATTAAACAAACAAAGAAATGCCAAAAAGAATAAGGAGACAATAACCAGAAGCAGGGATCAGCATCAGCTATGTTTCTCATGTCCACGAACCCACTATTATAGCCTTATTCATGGTAAAATGTTTGAGTTAAAGGCACAATTTGGTAATTATCTTCTCTGGAATAAATGACACTTATAGTATTATCTCTCCCATGTGCTATAATCTCTGCAGGCTTTGGAACATTGTCTGGCTTCTGTTTTACCCATACTTTAGCTCCCAATTTTATTCTGTCAGTAGAACTAAACCCTTCAATTCCTCTGACAGTTATTTCAGAAGAAGAGTCAACTGTCACAAGGGGTTATTATTTCACAAGGAATAATGATCATTTGAACTATTCCATCATATTTACAAAACTGTATAGGTTCTTCACCTAAATTTTGGAATATCACAACCATTTCTCCCTTGTAATTACAATCTATTACTCCAGCAAACACAAATATTCCTCAAGTTGCTAATCCTGATTTAGGTAATATCCATCCAAAATGATTTTCAGGGATTCTCATACATATTCCAGTAGGGATTTTCCTCATTTCTTTCCTATCCAACAAAAAGTCTTCCAAACAATGTAAATCATATCTTGCTGAATCAGGTGTTTCTGGGTATGGTGCTGGGACATCTTGCCTTACAGTCGAATACTCAACATTTGGGATCTTATGTGTTTGCTATTTTATAATTTGCAGATTTAGGGTCATCATTCTGGCTAGAGGTGTACTTTCTCCCAATGGTCTATTATTCAAATCATGTAAAGCAGTGAACAAATTATCTTTCCAATGTTAAGAATTTTTAGAACTTAACTTCCTTAACTCTTCTTTCAATAGTCCATTTATTCTTTTAATTAACACAGATATTTGTAGATAATAGGGAATATGATATAATCATTCTATATTATTTAATATATAATATGTCTTCATTTCAGCACCTTTGAAATGTGACCCATTGTCACTATGAATCTTCTTTGGGGTTCCATAATATAGACTTTTGATATCTAGAGTTGAAAAAGGGCTTTTCTGATTCACATTCTTGTATCCACAAACCCCTAATACACTTGAATAGGTGTCAACACAAATACATAGAAATTTCCATCCCCTATCTTAGGGTAGGGGTTCAATATAGTCTGCCAAATTTGGGCTGGGACTTTTCCCCTTGCAATCTCTTCAGTTACTACCCAAGGAACAGTTCATTCTTTTTCCAGTGGACATGTATGACATTCCTCTACTACTTGTTTTAAACAATGAAGGAGAGATACTAATACCTCAATCTTGTGCCCATCAGCGGCTTGGACCCCTAAATGGCTGGCCGTTAGATAGACCCATTTTGCTAGTGGTTCATTAGCTGGTTTCAGAGCAGGGACAATATATTGAGTAGTAATCTTTGCTAGTTGATAAGCATGTGCATTGTACTCACATCCTGGTGTGGTGAGGACTATGTATCTACATGAAAAACTGTCAATTTAGTAACCAAAGACATGTCCCATATACCTTCCCATAATTCGTTGCCCCAGACTTGTTTACCATGGATTTCCAAGTTTGATTTTTCCACATGAGCATCCATGTAGCTAATCCAACAGCCCATGAATCAGTAAATACATGACACTGTCCACCTTGTTCTGTTTTAATAGCCTGATGTACTGCCATAAGTTCAGCATATTGACTACTTCTTTGTGTCCCAGTACTTTCCAAAGTCTGCCTAGTACATGGGTTATAGGCTATGACTTTTCAATGTCTTTTATGGCCCAAATATTTTGCTGTCCCATCAGTAAACCATGTATGTTTCTTTGTTCTTCAGTTAATCCGTCATGTTCCTCATTCCATTTTACCAAGGGCTGTAGCAACTGTTGCTTTGGTTCAAGGAATGTATCATTTCCCTCAGTAGTTATGTGTGCTATAGATTCACGTAAAGCAGAATCTCTACTTTTGCCTGTTTTAGATGTTTTGAAAGTACCATTTCCATTTAATTATGCTAGTCTCTTGTGCATCTCCAATTCTGTGGGAAACTGGGATACTCATTACCCAGGTCATAATTGGGATTCCAGGCCTTAATATTACTTCAAGGCCCAGAGTCAATTGTTCTGTCTCTACCAAGGCCTAATATGCAGCTAACAACTGCTTTTCAAAAGGGGTATATTGAACTCCAATTGAAGGGAGTTTCCTTGACCAAAATCCTAAGGGTACATTTGGCTTTGCTGTTTTTGCCATAAACTCCCTTTTTGTATATCCATCCTGTATGTCACTTGTAATTCCACCAGGCCACTTTGCATAGACCATAAATATAGGGCCAACTGTATGGCAGTCTTGGCTCATTCAAAAGCTTTACTCTGCTCAAGTAATCAATCAAATTCGTATTTCTTCTTAGTAAGCTTATATAAGGACTTCAGAATCTACCCTAGATGTGGTCTGTGGTGTCTCCAATATCCAAATAATCCTATAAACTTTTGGGCCTCTTTCTTCTTTGGTAGGGACAAGAAAATCCTGAGTCTTTTGTCAAGCTTGTGGGAGAATAGCCCCTTATTCCGTTGTATACCTAAGAATTTTCCTGTTTGAACTACTTCTTGAATCTTTGCAGAGTTAACTCCCCCCCCCTTTGCTTTTTACATGCACAATTAAAAACATCAAACTTCTCCACTTCTACATTTTTTTCCCCTCTATCATAATATCATGTATGTGGTGGGTAAACTGTGTACCAGGTAGTTCTAATTCATCCAAATGCTCAGCCACAATCTTGTGACAAATAGTGGGTCTATGCAGATATCCTTGCGGCAAGAAGGTGAAAGTATAATAACTGCCCTGCCAAGTGAAAGCAGACCGGTCCCATTGTTTAGAATTTATTTGGATATTAAAGAAAGCACTGGCTAAATCAATAACTGCACTCCAAGTCCTATCATATTTCTGGATCTTTTCTATTAAGGTAATGGTATCTGGAACAGCAACATGCAAGTAGGGGTGGGGGTGGGGAATCAGTTCATTCAGTTGTCTGTAATTCACTGCCATCCTCCACATCCCATCTGACTTTTGTACTGGCCAAACAGGATTATTCCATTGAGTAGTTGTAGGGACTAACGCTCCTGCCACAACATGTTCCTTTATAGTATTTGTAGTTTTGTCTTGTCGACTTGGCAAGTGATACTGCTTTAAAGTACTTCAGAATGTTCTGGTAAAGTGACTGGGTCCATTTTAATTTTATCCCCTAGAACTGCTTTAATTCCTATCTTCCTTACTGCAAACTGGTATCTCTCATCAGGCAAATTTAAAGTCATACCTTCCAATATATCTATTCCAATTTTGTATTAAGGATCACACACAATTATCACTGTGTATTCTTTCTTAGGTAATTGCCCAATTGTCATCCTTAGTTTAACTTGCCTGGATGGTATTTCAGCCCCTTCCAGTCTTGTGGTGGTAATAGGAGTTCCATGTTTAAATTGATCAGGGTTTCCATAAATAAGGGAGAGCTCTGCCCCAGTATCTATTAATGCCTTAAATCAGTGGTTCTCAACCTTCCTAATGCTTTAATGCAGTTCCTCATGTTGTGGTGACCCCCAACCATAAAATTATTTTTGTTGCTACTTCATAACTATAATTTTGCTACTGTTATGAATTGTAATGTAAATATCTGATATGCAGGATGATATTTTCATTGTTATAAATTGAACATAACCCACAGGTTGAGAACTGCTGCCCTAATTACAATGGTTGGTCCATTTTTACAGTATATGGTTAAACTGATATGGGATCTGTAATCCTGTCTTTAATATATAATCCTTCTTTAATATGAGTTTGGGCTTGGCTAATTTCCTATTCTCCCTGTAGGTGTGAGGAACTTGGATACAATGTTTCAGGAAGATTTGTGGAGACAGTTCTTACTTCCCTATTCTGCATAATATTAAGTCCCTTTTCCCAGTACATCTTATATAGTGTTTGTTATTTGGAATACCATCTATTCTTCCAGAATCTATGCCTACTTTCGTTAAAACAGTAAACGTTTCTCTCCTTGTTAATCTATTCTGACTTTGAATCTGCTGGCTATTTTCTCTTCTCTCTTGAGGAAATTTATCTTTTCCCCATTCTTCTAGATCACCTAACTGTTCAGTCCTATCTAGCACCTCTGAAAGAGGGTGACATATTTCCCCAATTAGTAGTCAGAATTGTGTGTTTATAAGCAGGAGGATCAGTCTTCACTATTATATTTCCATGAGGAACCATTAAGGGAGTACTATGATATGCATCTACATCTTCCACCATGACAGCAGTTTTCATTACCTTTTCTTTAACTTCCTCATATAATCCCTAAGCAAATACCAGGGTCTGTCTCCATTAGGCCACATAGAGTCAGTGGGATACTGTTTATTGCATCCCTAGGCAGCTAAAGCTAACAAATTAGGTTCCATTGTTACCTCCTTGAATATGGTAATCCCTAAAAGCTTGTTGTATAAAGGGATTCTGACTAAAACCTATGAATTTCAAGCAATCTAATATTATCTATCCATACTCTTCCAGTCCCTTTTGTTACTGATTCTCGCCTTCCAAGATCCTAGTGATTGTCCCATTTTTTTGAGTGAAATGAAAAATATCTTTGACCTCCTGCTGAGTAAAATCCTCAGTTACTTTCTTATGCACTGTGTGGCCCCCCTGGTTCTCCTGCTTCTTTTGTACTATTGGCCATGCATCCACATTTCTAGAAGCCTCTTCATCTGAATTTGCTTCATCTTCCTACCCATCTCTGTGTCCCAGTCAGGCCCCGCATGAGCAAGTGTTACATACGCACCTTCTTTTTCTTATCTTTTCTCTTCTTTTTCAGAGCTACTTTCACAGCTGCTTTTTCTGCTACCACTTGATACTTTCTAGTTTGTTCTTCTAAAGGAAAGTTCTGACCCTATAGCATAGAAAGCTTCTCATGCAAATCAGCTAACTCCTTTTCCAGCTGAACCTTTTCCTCCAGCAATTTGTCTCTTCTTTTACATATAATAGGATAACTTGTTAACAACACCCACCCTCTTCTACATAACCCTGCCATTTCTTTCCCTGGTTCTATTGGTATTCCTTGCAAACATCTTTCTAAATCTATGGGGTCTCCCCTTCTGTAGCCTAGATTCTTAGTTTTCACAAAGTCCTGTGCTTTTAGCCCATTCTCTCACCAGGGATGAATAAGGTAAATCCTCCCATCTTGGGATACCCATTTCCTTCCCTAACGCCCTCCTATTTCTAAATGGAGGTTTCATATTTTATGATCTCATCCTCTGTCACCAAATGTAGCACCAATGTGATACCCATAGCAGCTGCTCTGACTATTCAGATGTATTTCCAGGGTAAATTTGCAAAACATAACAAACTCTCTTCATTAAATGCAAAACCAAAGTATTTATTTGAATTAGAATACCAAGAAGTAATATTTAATAAGGTACTGATCATCACCACTCCAGAGAGCACCAACATCTTAGGCATTCTTATTTGTTAGGCCTTCCTACAAACAAGTTTCCTTAGACTAGTTCCTCCCTCCTGCCACTCAAGCTGCTTCTCTCTCTAAGCACTGCGCTACTCTCACTCCCTGCTCTCAGCCTCTCACATACTGCACGGTCTCTCTCCTCCAACATTCTATTTCAGATAAAATTCTGTTGGATCAACTCCTCCCACTCTTAACTCCCTGTGACCCAAGCTTCATGTGACTCAGGCCCTGTAGCTCAAAGCAGGTCACACAGGCCTATTAATGGGCAGGGAAGATCTTTCTATTCCTTTAATATTACATATCCCAAAAACCTAGAGAAAAAAGATTATCAAGGAGGAGAGAATGGACCACAGTGTCATAAGCTACAGACAGATCAAGGAGTACAAAGGTTGAAAAGAAGCCATTGGATTTGGCAACTAAGAGATCATTAGTAATTTTAGAGTGAGTAGTTTCAGCAGAATGATAAGATCAGAAGCTACATTTTAAGAGGTTAAGAAGAGAATGAGAGAGGAGAACGTGGAGGCATCTATTGCTTATTGCCTTTTTCAAAGAGATTTGCTTCAAAGGTCAGAAGAGATTCAGAATTTTATTAGGGAAGTTAGAATCCAGTGAGAATTTTTTCAGGATGGAGGAGACATGAGCATGTTTGTAGGCAGTAGAAAATGATCCAGTAGACAGGGAGAGTTTAAAATAAGTGAAAGAGTAGGTTAGACAAAAGGGGGCAATCTGTTGGAATAGAATCACTTGAACAAGTAGAGAGGGTTAGCCTTGGTAAGGAGTAAGGCCACTTCATCACATGAGGCGGGGGAAAAGAGGAGATAGTGGTAGAAGGCATCTGAGTTATAGGAGATGAGGAAGAGGGAAGAAGAGAGAGAAAGTTCACAGTAAATTGCCTCAATATTTTCAAATATGAGGCAAGATTCTCATCTGAGACTGGGGGAGGAGGAGCAATTGGGGAATCAAAGAGGGATAAAAAGGTTTAGAAAAGCTGCTGTGGAAATTGGGATAGTAAGTTGATAAGGAAAGTATAGTAGGATTGCCTAGCAGCAATAAGGGCCCAATTGAGGTCATGTAACATAAATATGTAGTGAAACTAGTCAGAGCAATTGTATTATTTTCTCTACCTTTGTTTAGCAACATGTATAGAGGAGTGAAGGCAATGAATGGTGGGAGTGTCTAAGGCTAAGACGTGACTAGGTCTGATTGCTAATATGATAAAGGTGCTGGGAATTCAAGATAGGGGGACAGCATAGTGTAGAATTGGTTCACCAAAGGAGTCACGATGGGGAGAAGAGGAGAGAGGGACTAAAGTAGGTGAGATGGCCTGGGATAGACTCAAAAGGTCAAAGGATTAGGGGTCACAGTACAGTTGAAGAATAGGGTTTTTTAAAGGGAAGATAGAGAGACAGGTGAAAAGTCAATAGATCACATTTGGATAAGGGGATTTCAGAATTCTTGACACATTTGTAGATGACGGCAAGGTCAAGGTTATGACCATTTTTGTGTGTGGCTGAAGTGGGGTGGAAGAGTAGCTCATGGGGAATGAGTAGGTTGAGAAATGAGTGCTTAGAGCATTTGAGGGAGCACTAACATGTATGTTTAAGTCCCCTACTATGAGATCAGGAATTAAGGAGAATTGAAAAATTGTAAGCCAGGTTTTGATCCCATTGAGAAAAGAAGGGAAGTGACCTGGGGGGGTCTAAGACAACAGCTGCCAGAATTTTGATTGGTTAGTAGATATGAATAGCATGAGCTCAAAGGAAGAGAGTTTGCTGAGTGATGGAGGAAGGGGGAAAACCTAGAAATGTCAGTGAGGAGCAAGGAATATTCCAGCTCCCCTGCCTTGACCAAGTGAAATGAGGATAAGTGAAGTTATCAGTGCTGAAAAGGGTGGCCAAGGAAGCTGTATCATCAGAGAAAAATCAGTTTCAGTAAGAA
>JAQQSV010013094.1:0-12607 GCA_028646515.1 Pseudochirops corinnae | reverse complement strand
CTTTCTCTGGGTTTGGATATCCCTTTCCATCATGAGTCCTTTGTAGTTATCTTTTAACTTTGTGTTGCTGAGAAGAGCCCAGTCTATCAAAGTTAGTCATCACACATACGATATGTCTGTAATTGTGTATAAAGTTCTCCTGGCTTTGCTCACTCAGCATCATTTTATGGAAATCTCTCCAGGTTATTATGAAGTCTGTTATTCTAATATTTCTTGCTGTCTCATGGAGTTATTTTCTTCTTTTGAATCTTTTGATTTTGTTCTTGAGGGAGCCAATTTTACTAATCCTAAATTAAAGCTCTTGCTGAAAAGAATACTGGAACACTCCACCTGAAAAGGACAGTGCAACATCCAATCTAGACAGAGGCTGCACCTGGTGAAGACTTTAGCTGCACATCAAAGACAAAGCCATTCTGAAGAAGCATCACACCCTGCAAAGAGTTGAGTGGTTTTAGTCTGGGCAGCCATAGCCCTTGCTAAAATTAGTAGCTCAGGGGCAAAATCCAGTAGCCAAGGGAACTGCCTGGCTCAGCTCAGAAGTTGCTGGACCCACTGAAGGACCCAAGCTGCTAACAGCTTCCTAGCCCAGTGAGGACCCAATCCAGAAACAGATAAACCCCGCCAAACAGAGATGCCAGATGTTTCATTAATCAAGCCCTGGTTCTTTTGGGGAAAATAGCTAGCCACCTAAATAGAGGTTGGTCATGCAATAATCCCACACCTATTTCAGCAAAAACTTAAAATTCATACCAGACCAAATAGTGATCAAGAAATCCAATGAGAAAGTACAGTAAGGGTCTTATCCCACTCCAGAACTGGACAAAAAGTCAATCAGCAGCCCACTGGAAATAGGAAAGGGTTCCATAAAGAAAAAAAAACAACTTTAACAAGTAAACAAGTTGATAGCCTCCCACGAGGACCAGACAAGCGACAGAGAAACATCTATGTCAACTCAAGGAAGTAGGCAAGATCTAGCTTTCTCGAGCTTAACAATTCTTCCTGGTTCAAACAGGTATCTTCAGGGAGGAAGCCCATCCTTACTTATGGTTTTCAGCCAATTAGCTTCCCAAATTCCTGTTTAGTTCTTATGCAGATGAATAGCTGGGGACAAAAGTTAGAAGACATCAGGTACCTGAGGGGCAACTTCATTGTCTCCATGAGTCTTTAAATATGCAATTGAGGTATTCAAGGCTCAGACCCTTGGCTAGGTGTTGTGTGCCATAGATAGAGTACTTCCTTTACATCTGAAAGGACTTCCCCTTTACCTTTTAATGCCTCTGTCTTTTGCTCCCTCCAACCTTCAGTTTAAGCCAAAATCCAAGGGGCCACTTCCTTCCATCAAGAATGCTTTAATTTAGTCATAACACTTGACCCTTAACCCTTTTGATTTGAGACGTCACCTCCAATTTGGTCCATAATTTGTCACTTTCATCTTAGTTTCTTTGCTTACTTCTAGTCCTTGATGGGAAGACCAGTGTAAGTCAACTTGTCCCTTGTCACCAGCCTAGCCTCCTATTTTTATCTTTGTGATGGAATGGACAACTTTATCAGCTTCTGTTGCCTTTTGAGTTTTTTTGAGGGCAAGAACTTTTGTTTTTTCTGCTGCCTTGAATATAGTAAGTAAAACATTGCTATTTTTAAGTTACCAGGTTTTTTTTTTTTCAAATTAAACATGACAAATAAGTACCCAAGGAGGTACTTATTTTCTTTTATTTAGGTGAAAATTATAGAAATAGGTTACAAATTAGAAGCTGTAGCTGTCTGGTGACATTTGATTCATTATATCAAACTTTAAAATAGATGTTGAAGTCATTTCTCAAATTTTAGGCCATGACCTTTTCTAGCTTCCCCACCCCATGTAGAGTCTAACAGTAAATAAAAATGATGCCCAGCATAATTGTTTATATTGCATATCTTTAGGCATTACTTTAGAGCACTGATCTTCAAAGTGGGGTACATACAATAGACCACTGAAATGAGGGAAGAAAATGTTAGGATGTCTATTTCTATTTATTTTTTATTTAAAAAAAGAAATTAAAATTTGATAACGTAATGGAGTTCTGGTGCATGTGTAGGCCACATCAGTTTGCTAAGATGTGGAGGAAAATACGATAGGGGCTCCAGTTGATGACATAGATACTTCCACAAACACTTCAGCGTACCTTGGAGTGATAAAGTCAGCCTGGCTCTTGGGAGAGAGGACTAGAATTAACCAGGTCACACTAAAATTTCATATTCATATTAATGCTACTCTAACATGATGGTCCTCTGTTGTTGGGGATGCTGAGGCTGGTAGATCACTTGAATTCCATGGTTCTGGACTGCAGTAGGCCTAAAAGCAATCATGAATTGGCCCATGAGTGGCTGCTGTACTTCTAGCCTGAAGGAGATAAGGAGAACCAGTCTCCAAAATATTAACACTGCCTTGAGGGGGTTCTACAAGATGGAGGGATAAACTATGTCACCCTTGTTTGTTCTTTTGCTTTCATCATATTATAATTTATGTAGCCTGGTTAAGTGGATTTACAAATTATGTTATTTGGCTTTAATACCCTCAAAAAATGAACAAGTAGTTTAAAATAATGATAGTAGAAAAAACTTGGGATTGAAGATGATATTAATTATTCCAGCATGAGTAAACAAGAAAATGGCAGAGTTTTACACTTCTACTCCTCCAAAGATTGATCTTTGTCAATCATCTTATGAGATAAAAGTAATGATGGTCTAATCAGATCTGACAAGGTCAGCCCTCCCAATTAGAAATTACCAAGATTATTTGAAATAGGGATTTACATCTTGCTGTCATTAATGATGAACCCCGTTCTAAATGTATATTGTACCTAGAGGTGTTAGCTAACGGCATCACAATTAGCAAGAAATTTAACAGCTAAACTTTTGTTGACAAAGTTTTTCATCTTTGTGGTTAAAAAAATTTAGAAAACACTTCTCACATGTTTAAAAATCTTCCAAATGAAAAGTTACATTGGATCTTAAGTCTGTTTATTTAAAATATCTATATCTATCTATTTATGCTAGATGGTGCATGGTTAGTACACTGGGCTTAGACTTAGGAAGATGTCTCCCCAAGTTCAAATCCAGCCTCAGACACTTACTAGCTGTGTGACTCTGGACAAGTCACTTAACTCTGTTTGCCTTAGTTCCTCATTTTTTTCTTTTTTAAAAATTTTATTTATTTATTTATTTGCTTTTAGTTTACAACATTCACTTGCACAATCCCTTGAGTTTCAAATTTTCTCCTCCTCCTTCACCACTCCCAGCATGCAATCAAATATAGGATCTACAAATGCCTTCAAGTTTAAACATTAGTCAGGTCGTCAAGAAGGATTATAACCAATGGAATGAACAATGGGAAAGAGGAAACAAAACAAAACACAAAAGAGAGAGAGAGAGCAAGTAGTTTGCTTCAATCTGCATTCAGACTCTGTAGTTCTTTCTCTGAATGTGGAAATCCTCTCCGTCATGAGTCTTTTAGAGTTGTCTTATAACCTTGCATTGCTGAGAGGAGCCCAGTCTACTGAAGTTAGTTGTCACACATATGTTGTGTCCATAATTGTGTACAAATTTCTCCTGGTTCTGTTCTTCTCACTCACCAGTTCCTCATTTGTAAAATGAAATGAAGAAGGAAATGATAAACCACTCCAATATCTTCACAAAGAAAACCCCAAAAAGGAGTCACAAAGAGTCAGACATGCCTGAAAACAAGTAAACCACAACAGAATATAAACACTTTTGATTTATTTTTAAGAACTGACATCAATAAAGATTTTTATTAAAGCATTTATAAAGAGCCTACTCTATGAGAGCTAAGCACTTTACAAACATTATCTCATGTGATGCTCACAACAATCCTATGAGATAAATGCTATATCTCCATTTTACAGGAGAGGAAACTGAGGCAGTCAAAAATGACTTGCCCAAGATTACACAGTTAATAAGTGTCTATGACTAGAATTCTACTCAAGTGTTCCTGACTTAATGTCCAACCATCTGCTGTAACACCTTACTACCTCTGGATGGAAATTTCCTCATTGAATTTCAACAAAAAACTTTTGCATAATTAGTGGGTGGGACTGAAAATGAGTATCAAGATTTAGTGACCTCAGCCAGCAATATGCTTTTTTCCATTGTTGATGTTTTTCAGTTGTTTCCAAGTTTTCATGACCCCATTTGAGATTTTCTTGACTGAGATACTGGAGGGGTGTGCCATTTCCTTCTCTGGCTCATTCTACATGAAACTGAGGGAAACAGAGTTGACTTGTTCAGGGTCACACAGTTAGTATGTGTCTGAGGCTGGATTTGGACTCAGGTCTTCCTAATTCCAGGCCCAGTGCTCTATCTACACAGTATCACCTAGCTGCTCCAATTCTTCCATATGGATAAATATATCTCTGTGAGCTATCTTTTCCAGCTCTCATTGCCACTGGAACTAAGTAAGAAATAAACAAAACTTAGAACTAGAGCTTTGAAAGGCTAAAAATATTAGACCAAGGATTTCAAAAATAATGAAGCATATTCAATCACATTATGATTGATTAAAAAGGATTAAAATTACATTGTGATCATTATAACATTAATACTATTAATAATATTTTAGTGAGACCAAAATGCTTTTTGTAGCAAGAAAAAATAAAAATAATTTTAAAGATTGTTACTCTCATTCCTTTAAAATTTCCTATTTTATGTATATATAATATACATAATATACTAATGCAGTAATATGTCATATAATTTATAAATGAACAAATGTGTACATACTGAGGTTGCATGCTCAAACATTTTACTAGTAGTGTTACATGATGAAAAAGTTTGGAGACCTCTGGTATAGTAGATAGACCATTGGATGTGTAGTCAAGAGAGATTTGCATTCAGAACCTTTTTTCAATTTTGATATTTTTTAAAAATGGAGATAATAATATCTATAGATATTTATTTTATAGATATAACATGTTTTAGATGTTTGCTCCTTGGAAGGAAAGCTATGGCAGATCTGGACAGAATACTAAAAAGCAGAGACATCACCTTACTGACAAAGGTCTGTATATTCAAAGTTATGGTTTTTCCAGTAGTAATATATGGCTGTGAGATTTGGACTATAAAGAAAACTGAGTGCTGCAGAATTGACGATTTTGAATTGTGGTGCTGGAGAAGACTTTTGAGAGTCTCTTGGATAGCAAGGAGATCAAATCAGTCAATACTTAAAGAAATTAATTCAGACTATTCACTGGAAGGTCAAATACTGAAGATGAAGCTTAAATATTTTGCCCACATATCGAGAAGATAGGATTCATTGGAAAAGTCCCTGATGTAGGGAAAAATTGAAAGCAAAAGGAGAAAGGGACAGCAGAGAATGAGATGGATAGATAGCATCAATGGAAAAAGTGAACATGCACTTGGAAAGACTTTGAGAGTTAGTGGAGGATAGAAAGGCTTAGTGTGATATGGTTCATGGGGTCATAAAGAATTGGACGAGTTGGACTCAACTGAAGGATTGAACAACAATATTTACCCCACAGAGTTGTTGTGAGGATAGAATGAGAGAGGTATAAGATGCTTAAAGTCAATGTCAGTGATTAATCAGTCAGCAAGTATTTATTAAGTCCCTACTATATTCTAACACTATGGGATGCAATGCAAAAGCAAGATGCTGTTTGTCCTTAAAAAGGTTACATCTTACTAGAGGAATATTAAAGGAAGACCTATGTAGTATAGAAATATTTTGTTTACCTAGACATTGTGAAAAAACCCTAGGAAACAGAGAAAATAGATATAATGACCATTCTTCGGTTGGGTAGCTTTCTCTTTTCTGAGTCAGCTCTAGGCTGATTTATAATCCAAACCTGGTGCCTTAGCCTGAGTGGAGCGCCTGGGTTTCATGAGCTGTTGTTGTCTTTCAGAAGACAATTATAAGCAAGTTTTCTTTAAATGCTCATAGTTACAAAAGGTTTCCAAAGGATTTTTCTAAGGAGCGGTAGTAATAATAAGAACAACAACAAAAATAACACCAACTGTTCACATTTCTCTAAAGCCATAATTCTAGAAGGTTTACAAAGCACTCTTCTCACAAGAACTGTGGGAGGTCCATAAGGTATTTCTATTTCCATTTTATATATGAGTAAACTAAGGACTGGAAAATTGAAGTCGTTTTCCCAGGATCACCCAATTATGAAGTGAACTTGGTAGGTATTCATTCATATCAAATTCCCGATTTAGATAAATTTGGCTGTCTCCTATGCCTAGCATGCTCTGTTCCCTCATGGTTGAGTTTCCTTGGTTTTCTGTAAGATTCAACTCAAAGCTCAAAATCTGCAGGAAGCCTTTCCCAGTTCCCCCAGCTACGAAGACCTTTTTTTAGATTACCTGTATGATTGTGTATGTATTTAGCTATTTACCCATTGTCTTTCCCATTAGAATATGAGCCTCTTGAGGGCAGGGACCATTTTTGCCTTTCCTTATTTCACCAATACCTGGCACATAGTAAATGCTTATAAACACTTGTTGTGCCTGATGTAACTTTGATAGAGGGAGGAATCAGTCTTTGTCTATGGAAAGAATCCTTTTTTGTATCTCTGACCATACCAGCACAACCATTAAACATACATCTTACTGCTTAAGCATAGCAGGTTGTTTCCAAAATATTTACTGACTTTCTAGTTAAGACACCTGAGTTAGAATCCTGGCTCTAACACCTACTGGCTATGTGATCATGGCCAAATCTCAGTTTCCATCAGTGTAAAATAGAGACAGGCACCTAGGTGGCTCAGTGGATAGAGTGCCAGGCCTGGAGTCAAGAACACTCATCTTCCTGAGTTCAAATCTGGCCTTAGACACTTACTAGTTGTGTGACCCTGGGCAAGTCACATAACCCTGTTTGCCTCAATTTCTCATCTGTAAAATGAGCTGGGGAAGGAAATGGCAAACCACTGTAGTATCTTTGCCAAGAAAACCTCAAATGGGGTCATGAAGAGTTGGACATGATTGAAATAACTGAACACAACAGAAGAGAAATGATATTTTCACTGTCTACCGCATGGGATTCTTGTCAGGAAACCATTTGGAAACCTTAAAGTAGCATAGAAATGTGATTTCTTAATAATAGATATTAGGGAAAATCCTTCTTGAAAATGATGATAAAATGATAACTGATCTTTCTGAATGTTTGATCTGACTTGTTCATCAGAAGTATTTGTCCTACTAATGCATTGTTTAGGAAGTTGTTAACTGATCCAACTATTCTGGAGAACAATTTGGAACTATGCCCAAAGGGCTATGAAACCGTGCATATCCTTTGATCCAGGAACATCACTGCTAGATCTATATTCCAAAGACATCAAAAAGGGGAAGAAAGGACCTATTTGTACAAAAATATTTATAGCATCTCTTTTTGTGGTGGTAAAGAATTGGAAATCATAGGGATGCCCATCAATTGGGGAATGGCTAAACAAGCTGTGGTGTATGATTGTAATGGAATATTATTATGCTATAAGAAATGAGAAGCAGGGGGGTGGCTAGGTGGCACAGTGAATAGAGTACCAGCCCTGGAGTCAGGAGGACCTGAGTTCAAATGTGACCTCAGACACTTAACACTTACTAGCTGTGTGACTTTGGGCAAGTCACTTAACCCCAATTGCCCTGCCCTCCCCCCCCCCAAAAAAGGCAAAAAAAAAAAAATGAGAAACAGGATGATTTCAAAAAAAATGGAAAGACTTACATGAACTGATGAACTAGGTGAACAATGGTGAACAGAACTAGGAGAACATTGAACACAGCAATATTATTTGATGAAGAACTGTGAATGACTTAGCTATTCTCAGCAATACAATGATCCAAGACAATTCCTAATGATGGACTAATGATGAAGCATACTATCTGCTCCAGCAACAAAACTGATATTGATTGAATACAGACTGAAGTGTGCTATTTTTCATTTTCTTTATTTCATTTTTTCTTTTATTCGAGTCTTCTTATACAAAATGACTAATATGAAATGGTTTACATAATTGCAAAAATGCAATTGGAAAATATTTTTAAAATAAATAAAAATACAACAAAACAAAAAAGAAGTATTTGTTGTGAGGGTTGTGGTTTTTTTCTTTTTTAAGATTCAGAAGATACCAATACACAAATCTGGGATAAATGCTTCTCCCTCCAAATCCAATTAACTATTAGAATAAACATAGAAGCCCCAGGTCCACCATTAAATCTCCAGTGCATAGTTTCAAGTAAACAGATGTTAGAGTCCATCAGAATTTTCCTATCTTCCAAAACAGGCAGCTTTTTACTACCCACCTGTTCTGTCTTTCTGTTTCCTTTTTAGAGATATTTCCAAGGAGAGATAAATAGATTACTTCTGCCTCCTCCACCCTCTAAACACTCTCTCTGTCTCTCTCTGTCTCTCTCTCTCAAAAGAGAACATGACTGATGTCTGCTTTTGTGTCTCCCAGGAGGGTTTGGAATGTCATCTCAGACACACAAGAATAAGGGCAGGAAGAAGGAGAAATAAGGGTAAGAAGTTTTGTCTTCTCTTTTAACCAAGAATGCATCATTACAAAAGTGGCCCAGAGAGAGTAACCCGAGTTCATGAAGGAGCAAGGGAGTTCAGAGGGCAGCTTGCCCCTCACACCTGTAAGTTATTAATGACCTTTGAAGTGAGTGTTGATGTGGGTACTTGTACATTTGAGCTGCTTCATATGTATGTGTACTCAGTACAGTGAGAGAACTGCTTGACTTCTGGAGCCTTCAAATATCTTCAAGCTGAATCAGAGATCAAACAGCAAAATCCATGACTTGGGGATATCATGTGGCTCTGTAACATCCGGATGGACCTGGAGTGTAGGAACCAATGCACAAATAATGGGGCTTTACTAAGTTGAGAGGTATAACGCTACTTTCACACTCTCCATTTAAGGAGAGGCTTTGAAACATAACAAAATGAAAAATTCTTACAGATGAAATAAAGCCTACTTATTTTTCATTAAAGGGGTTTTAATCAGTAGATAAGAGCACAAACTAACTTATTTTCTTGTCAATAGTTCCTAGATAATCATGTGATGAACAAGTTTACCTAACTTAGGCAATGAACCCTTGAGTCAAAGACTTTCTCTTTCTCTGTTTTGGTGTGAATACATAACGCTGTTTTCACTTAACAGATACCAAGGTCTTATGAGGTCAATTTTCCCTCTTGCTTAAGGGTGAAAGGGTTCACATAAATGCATTCTTGTAAGAATACTACATACATTTACACAA
The DNA here is from genome assembly GCA_028646515.1 of Pseudochirops corinnae. Classification (NCBI taxonomy): domain Eukaryota; kingdom Metazoa; phylum Chordata; class Mammalia; order Diprotodontia; family Pseudocheiridae; genus Pseudochirops; species Pseudochirops corinnae. The sequence continues at coordinate 3,343 of JAQQSV010013094.1, read as the reverse complement.
AGGCGTGAAATATGTGTCTGGTTGAATGCTACTTTTGTTGGTCCTGTATAAAAGGCTATACTTCTCTTCCCCTCCCCACACTAGCATTTACATTTATATAACTTTGAATCATTTTTCCTAGTTTATCACTTGAAATGTCCTCTAACAAATGGTAAATCTTGTTAGAAGCATAATCTAATATTGTAATGTAATGGTATCAAGAGATGATCCTAAAGAATTTGGTGGAAAATTATAGATAATTTTGATTTCTTTCCTAAGGTCTACTTCAGATAGGATTGTCCATTGAATACTTTTGTTGAAGACCATTTATTTGAACTTTAGAGTTAAATTCGGCTGACCGTCATTCTAATTCTGAAAAAAATGAATGCGTTCAGTGATCCCAAACTTCTCCCTGAAACATCTTATCTTTTTAAAAATAATATTCCTCTGGAAATCTTTCTGTTGATAATCATGATATACTATGGCCCTATGATCTCTGAAGAATCACAATTGCGGATCATGAAAGGGTCATTTAAAAACAGTGGGCATAAGTAGTCTGCAGTATATTATAAATGATAAATTGGGAACACAGAGTGGGATAAAAAAATATCATCAAAGAGCTACATGACTAAAAAAGAAGCGGCCCAGTTATATAGTCAGAGTGAGAGATTGCAGATGTGTGTTTTGTTGGTACCCACATAAAGTCAAGAGGTCAAGAGAAAGGTTCCCAGCAGGTTGGAAGGAATCCCTGGAGAGGAATTTACTAGAGGACATGGATGAGAGCCACACAGGATGAAAAGGTATAGATAGGTTTTGATGTACATTCTTGGGGGGAACTCCCACATGGATAAGACCAGAGTTTGTTGTCACCTCTGCATATGATTCTCATACCACATATTTCTTGTAGTATGAATCTCTCTTCTAAGTTCCAGTCCCCACATTTTAAATTTCCTGAAATGTTTTCCCACCATCTAGTCCAATCTTTGCTTATATCTTGAATTTTGTCTATAATGTCTCCATCAAATAGTCATCCAGCTATTCTTTGAAGATTTCAAGTAACTTCTGTTTTTGTAAGGCAGCTTTTCTATTTTTCGACAGCTAAAATGAATAAGAAGTTTTTACTTATGTTGAACAGCAACCTTCCTATAGAAACCACTACTCCAAGCTCTATAGATCATCTAGACTACTTGGTGAGAACTCATTTAGGGCAGCTAAGTACTCTTTCATCATGTCCTTAAGAACACAGATCATACTTAGAGCAGACCCACTCCTTCATGTCAGAGATGGAGAGACAGGCTCAGAGAAGTTAATTATTCTCCCAATATCAATCAGGTAGTAAGTGATAGAGCCAGCCTTTGGATCCACATCCTGTTACCCCAAATCCAGTGCTCTTTCTATATCTTCACATTGCTTGCCTACTCACTTATCCCGAATTTCAGTTCCTTGTTAACTTTTTTTGGTTGTTCTGTCTTTTGCATTCTGAAGATCATTCTTCTTAATACAAAAAATGGAAAGGAATAAGTAGACTATTCTGATCCTAGTAGAATTTATCTATTAGTCTTTATGTTATTCTGTCTCCTTCAATGAGTTTAGTACCTAGTTCATAGATTTCCTCACTGTCTCAATTAATACTTAAAGTATTAATGCTTGGAAACTTCAATATACATGATGTCTCAAACATACTGGCTTCCAGAGTGAATGTAAATGGTAACTATTTCTCTTTTAGCCAGCAACTCAAGGGGTCATCCCTTGACTCACTTCTTAAAGAGGTCTATTCAATGAATGGGCATTGTCTCACTCAACGTGAGAAATTGGAAAGACTTTAGATTAAAAGGGCTAAGGTCTCCCATTGCATCCTGAACCATCTCCAATTATCCTGATCAATATCTGGCCGCTAGATCAAGATGGCACTGGACTTCATATAGCCTTTCTTCACTCAAATCAAAATGAATTGCAAGTCATGTCATCATCTACCTGATGTCATGGTCCTCTTTGAAAATGAAGGACAGAGACAGGCCCGGACACCCATGGCAGGCAGAGTGCTGAGAGGTGGTCACCAGACGTGGCCTACTGATCCACCAACCACAAGGGCCACTCCCAGGCCTATCACCACAGGGTGGGGTAAGAGACAAAGAGAGGGCCAGCAGCTACTCCAGGGACTACTCATTTACAACCTGGAAATTTAAAAAGCCCCTATCTGAACTTCCAGGGACCAAGATGACAGTCTGAACCCTGGCTGCTCCAACAACCCCCCCGCCCCAGTCAAACCCCAAAACACAGTAATTATTGCCCCAGAGGAAAATTTTAAGCAGTAAAAGTTTAGGAACTCAAAATGGGAAGAAAGCAGGCTGCAAAGACAAAGACTCTGGAATCCTATTACCATGAGAGGGAGGAATCAAACTCAGAAGGACAGAGTATTGACTCCAGGGCTGCCCACAGCTGAAGCCTTAACAGGGACTATAACCTTGTCTCAGGCCCAGAAGGTATTCCTAGATGAGCTCAAAAAGAACTTTGAAATCCGGCTTAGAGAGGTAGAAGATAAAATCAACATCTCTTACCAAAACAAAATTGCAAGTTAGAAAAACATTACAATGAAGAGAACAGCTCCTTAAAAAGTAAAATGTGTGAACTAAAAACGAAATCTGAGCATATGGAAAAGGAGCTTCAAAAGCTAACTGAGGAGAATAATTTGCTAAAAACTACAATCATCCAAACTGAAGCCAATGACTCTATGAGGAACCAAGAATCAGTCAAACAAAACATCAAGACTGAAAAATTAGAAAAAGAGGTAAAATATCTCAATGGAAAAATAATTAACCTGTTAAACGGATCCAGGAGAGACAATCTGAGAATCATTGATCTACCAGAAAATCATGATGAAAAAAATGAGTCTGGACAGTATCTTCCAAGAGCTCATCAGGGAAAACTGCCCTGAGATCCTAGAACCAGAGGGTAAAATAGAAATCAAGAGAATCCACCGGACACCTCCTGAAAGAGATCCCAAATTGAAAAGTCCGTGAAACATTGTGGCCAAACTCCAGAACTATCAGGTAAAGGAGAAAAGGCATAAAATCAATATAGTAGAGGGAAAGAAGGAAGGGAGGTGACCATTATATGAGCTTTTCCCTCACTGGTTCTGGTGCAAGGAGGGAATAACACAACCAGTTAAAGATAGGACTCTATCAAGAAGAGACAGAAAACTTATCATAATAGAGGGAAAGGAGCATTGCATGAGATCTATTCTTGTTAATCTTGGTCCAAGGAAGAAATAACAAACAACATTGAGTATAAAAATCGATCATATCCTATAGGCAGTAGCAGGGGGAAGGGCCACGAAAGGGGGAGGTTTAGAAGGGAGGGAAGT
>JAQQSV010013093.1:0-12607 GCA_028646515.1 Pseudochirops corinnae | reverse complement strand
CTCTACCTAGAGAGCAGGGTGTGATATGGGAAAGTGTGAGGTTCTGGGAGGAACTGTTATTTCTTTTGTTGTCTCTAATTCTTCAAAGTAAATATCCCTTCCTAAAATTTAATTGATGTTAAGTGTTAAATGCAACTGAGGTCATGGTCTCTGGCACCTAAGAGTAGCAAAAATAAGCCTGATAGTGACTCAAGCTTATGGCAATAGAGAACAAACACTCCCAAATCCAGGAATGTAACACTGGAACCTTGAGGGACAGATAGTGCAGGCATAGCTCTGGGAGAATGAGGTACATTATACTTGCTACACATCCTACATGCAAGAAATTAAGAAAGGCATCAATAGAATAAAAGGTAGGAAAAAAAGGACCTATACATGATTCCCATACTATAGGAGATAGCAAGTGATTAGAGAATAGATATGGCACAGATTGAAACATATACAGTGATGATGTATATATACACCAGGCACTAAGAGCTCTGAAGAGGGAGGGGTCTCTCCTTAGGCTTTAGTAAAGTCATTCAGTATTGCTCACCTTTGGAATTTCTGGAAGGAAGAGAATTGCAGCCAAGGCTTGGAGGAAGTCAGAGGACCACCATACAGGGTCCTGAGGATAGTTGTGATATATTAGACAAAGGAACTGCATCACAGTGCCAGGGTATGTCATTTTCCAATTATCTTCTTCTGAACCTGTGATAGGCTATGAACACAATTTATGAGGGACATGTTTCTGGGTAAGTTGACTCAGTTACTACACAAGAAAGCAGGCGAATTAAACTACCTGCCTTCATGTATCTCTGATTCTGGAAAAGATACCTGAAATATACCCCACAGAGTATATGCCTGAACTAAAGAAGGGACTAGTTTAGAAGCCAGGAGACCAAATCTCAAGTTTTAACAGGAATATTTTAAGTAATATTTTTCCCTTAATTTCCCCAAGTGGTAAAAATGAGGGTTATATAGCTTCCTAGTGACTTCAAATGGATCATTTATCAACTACTGATCAATTGCTGTTGATCATTTATCAACCAAATTTATCAATTTGGTATTTTTTTTTTAAATTAAACTCCCATGGCTTCACAAAAATGCAGAAAAAATATGAAGTACTTGAGACTGGACAGAAACAAATACTCTTTTTCAGCCAATGCTAAGGCACGAAGACATGGACTGGAGCATCAGGAATGAAGAAATGAAAGTCAGCTTGGCTGAATCAGAATGGAAGGGTTAGTTAATGGCCAATAAGGCTGGAAAGGTAGATTGGGGCCAGATCTTAGAGGGCTTTAAGAGTTAAACAGAGGACTTTATAACTCATTCTAGAGACAATTAGAAACCATTAAAGCTGGCTTAGTCAGGGAGCCACATGGTCAAATCTGTGTCGAAGCGAGTTACTTGGGCAATAATGTATGGAATGAACTGAAGTGGTAAGAGACATGAGCCAAGCTAGGCAAGCGGTGATGAGGGCCTGAACCAAATGCAATTTCTGCTTGAGTGGACAGAAAGGGGCATATGGAAAAGATAAGTAAGAGGAATAGCCTACTTATGATAGACTTGAAGCTATCATATACTGAATTTGAGGTCCTGATTAGAGCAAGTACTCACCAGGTTAATTATGGCTTTGACCATCTCTAGTAGCAGCAGGGCACCTTCTGTGCATAAAGCAGACTTAAGGCTACTTGCCCCATTATGATTCTGTAATAACCACTGCAACATGGCATCAAGACTTGTCTAAAATAGAAAAGAGAAATTATAAGCATATTTAATATATATGCATAATTCATAAATCATATAACATACAATTTATGAGCATGTTATGTAGTAAATAGAGCTGGCTTTGAAGCCAGGAAAACTTGAGTTCCAAGTCTTATCTTTGACCCATACTGGCTTTGTGATCCTGTACAAAGAACTTAACTTTTCAGCCTCTAAGCAACTCTCTAAGACTATAAGCAGCAGAGAATGTGCCAGTCTGCGCTTTTAGAGGGATTTTCCTCATCTAGAAATTCTCTATGCCAAGTTGGAACAGAACGAGATATACAATAGGACAAAACACTCTTCTAATGTATTCCTGCCACTGGAAATTAAGATTAAGATACTTATATGTTTTACAATTTGAAAAACAGATGACATTGAAGAAGAGTAGAGGCAGGCTCTTCTGGTTTTAGGAAGGGTGATTTGTTGGGGTTGTCATTGTTGTTTTTGTTGTCATTTTATGACTTGGAGAACAGCCCCAACTTCGAGTTTGAGCACACACACACCAGCAAGAATAGTTCAACAGAAACCTGGGAAAGATATCTGCACTACTGTCAATCAACAAGTATTTGGCTTGTCACTTCACCTCTGCTTGCTTCAGTTCCATCAATGGTAAAATGGTGAACAGTAATAGAACCTACTTCTTGCAGTTGTTGTGAGGATCAAATTATATAATAGTTGTAAAAGCCCTTAGCATGTTCACTGGTCCATAGGAGGCGCCATGTAAATCCTTATTCTCTTCCCTTCTCTACTTTTTAGGACCTCCTATATGCCAAGCTTGGAGCTATAAACTGGGAATATGAATATAATGAATGAAACAAGCCCTCCTCAGAAGCAGGGAGTAAGGGTACTCACTCCATTGTGGTTCTGTAATAACCATTGAGCCATGACTTCTCTTCTCAGTGGTACTTTCCCTGATAGTTGTAGCTTCTTTTTCTGACCCCAATGTTCCCTGATCATGTCCACAGCTTCTCACACACCCTAAACTTACTTATTTCCTCTATTCCAATGTATTTCCCATCTGTTCAACTGTGGTGTGTATTTAAATTGTTCATAGAAGTTGTTAAAGCTTGTTGGCTAATCTCTCTCTGGAGGAAGAGTAAGTTGCATAGATATCTTTGAACAAAATTTCCCCATCGTGATAAATGCAAGATTAACATGGCTACCTTCTATGCTTTCAAAGAGAGATCTGTGAAAATGTGAATTGTTCAGTTTACTCTTACCAAGACACCATGTTACACTAAGATCCAAAGCTAACAGATGCTAAACTAGCAGGGCTCCAGTAATCTGTTCACTGGGATGGGAATTACTAACAGGTTTGGCAGTGAATTTCCACTAAGGACATACCTATTCAGAATTTTCAGGTGATGAGAGAAAGAAAAGAAAGAGTGGCATCGAGCCCGATAGTCACCAATCGGTCTTCAGCTGTAATGGTCATGGACAGCCAGACAAAGAAAGATTTTTGTCTAAAATCTCTGGATACCAGGAATTAGCATTTTGAAATGACATGATTTTTTAAAATAAACAATTAATTGACCAAGGGATCTCTTAGCAAAATACTAATCCAACTGCTTTTCTATCATTTATTTCTGAGTTTTGTCCCTCACTTTTCCATTTGGCATCACAAAGTAAAAATAAACTGTACCTTCCCTCCATTGGAAGCATTTCAGGAGACTCACCTTGGACTCTACAGTCACTTCACTCAGTGGAGTCTGGAGGAAGAAGCTAGATACAAGGAGGTAGACTTCAGGAATATGAATATGGTGGCTAAGAAATGTCGCTAATATTTGAAAACCCGAGATCAGGCAGTATCCATAATCAGGCATTGGAGGCTGATTTTTTAAATTATCTAAACATCAAAGGGAGAAAAAATATGTGATAAAAATGGTTTTTGATCAAAATCAATTAGTACGATCACAACCATTGTCAATAATATGCTTGTGTCAAGAATATTTGTTCCATCAGTCATCTGCCTAATAATATGAGTCACAAAAATGAGTATATACTCAGTAACCCTATGTTTCTTCAATGAGTGATGGTGGTGATGATGCATTTACAAATGTCACATGATTCCATTCCATTCAAATCAATATTTATTAGCAACCTACCATGTTTTAAGCACTGGGTTAGTTGCTGGAGAAAAAGACAGATACAAAATAGCTTCTGCCATCAAGAAGCAATCATCTTCTTAGGGTATATAAGTTGAAAGTTACTCCTTGTCTGCCATGTGTAAGTTAAAATAGAGACTTTTCAAAGTGACTGGTTGAAATCGATAGGATATGCCAGAAAGAAAATGTGCTAATAACAGCTGAAATGTATATTACACATTACAATTCAGGCAGCTAAGGGGTACAGTAGACAAAGTGCCAGGCCCAGAGTGAGGAAAACTCATCTTCTTGAATTCAAATATGGCCTCAGACACTTACTACTAACTGTGTGACCCTGGGCAAGTCACTTAACTCTGTTTGCTTCAGTTTCTTCATCTGTAAAATGAGCTGGAAAAGAAAATGACAAACCACTCCAGGATCTTTGCCAAGAAGACCCCAAATGGGGTCATGAAGAGTCAGATATGACTGAAAATGACTAAACAGCAACAAATTAATATTTGTAAAACACTTTACATACATTATTTTCTTTAAGGCTTGCAATGACCAGATTAGCCACTTCAGTTATGCTTGTTCTTTTTTTACAGATGAAGAAATTGAGAGTGGGAGGTTCAGTAACTTGCCCATGGTCATATATCTAGCAAGTATCAGAGGTAGGATTGAACCCAACTCTTTCTGATTCCAAGTCCAACACTCTACTAGTATACCATCTTGCTTCTTAAATAAGAAAATTATATACAATATATATACATATGTAAACCCTAAAATCATATGTACGTATGTATGTATGTATGTATGTATGTATGTATAGTCTTCAAAATCCTTTGTTTCAGACTTACCCATTAAAATATCCACTCCTAAAATACTGTTTTCCACCCAGGATCCCCCTGATAATCCATCTTTAAATCTGGCCCGTAGAGTTGGGTTGTACAAAAAGTGCAATAGCAGTTTAATTCCTAACACCACTGTACTTGGGTGCAGATGATCTTGAGTGAGTAACAGAAACCAGTCAGGTCCCAGGTTCAGAAACATTTCTTCCTGTGACCTGTGAAAAGATGCATTTATGCAAAAGTGATTATTTTTGTATGTGTGTATACAGCATGGTGTACTGGTTAGAAAGCTGGCCTCAGGGTTTGGAAAACCTGGGTTCCAGTTTCATCTTTGAGATCTACTACTTGTGTGACCTTGGGCAATTCAATTAACCTCTCAGCACTCTAAGCAAACTTCTCTAAAAGAATAAGTTACAGAGAAGGCACTGACCTATACTGATTAAGGGAATTTGTTTATCTCAGTTCAACAAAATCAAAGGTCTAGTCCCAATTCCAAATAAATCATTTTAACTGTTTTAATCTAAACACATAGTGTACAAAATTGCTTATAAAAATCTGAAATCTGGACTCCTATATTTGGATCTGTCAAAAACTTGCTATTTGGTATTGGAATATTTTAATCTCTCAACAATAGACAAAAATCCATCAGTTTATATCAGACTAAGATCATAGGAATGAATTCTAAGATTATAAGATTATGAATCCTTCCAACATTTTGGCTGAATAAAAAATATTTAAGAAGCTAAGAAGATCTAAAAATATATATATTTTAAAATCTACCATAAAGATTTCCCAAAGTAGTAGGAAAAGTATTCCAGTTTAACTTATAGCCAAGTTCTTAAAAGGAATAACAGACTTCAAGCCTGTTGCTACCCATCATTAACAAAAGTGTTGGAAACATAATAGAAATAAATTATAATTTAAATTGAATACCATAATTATAATATAAATATAATATAAAAAAACAAATAAGGTTACACAGTTGGTAGTCAGAACAATAGATAATGGATATTTAATTTAAAGTATATATACCAATAAATTTGACATATAAATTCATAAAAGAAAAACGTTTTCATAATATAAAAAGAAATATATAAAACAGTGGCATTAGGGACCTTCAATATACCATAATCAGAACATGACAAAACTGCACTACTTCATTTTTAGTTATCATCAGGGTTAACTGTGAATTTTGTATTATTTTAGCACAGGTATAGAAAATTTCTTAATGGATATTTTACTCTAGACAGTCATTTTAAAAAATCAACAAATAACAGACTTCTCATTAAATTGTCTGACTGCAAAAATGTAGCCTTTTGTAAAGAATTTGTCATTCCCTTCCCTTTCCATAATTTCATCAGGGGCATTTTTAATATATACATAGATCATGCATGGAAAGTGTTTATAGAGATAAAAATTTATGGGTAAGAGATGGCAATTATCTTTGTTTTCTGGGTTATCTTATTTGGTAATAATACTGTGATCTCTTCAATTTTTTAGATTCATCCCCTGATTGAGAAACTTTGATAATCAGTCTCTGAATACTTATGTTTTGGGTCCAAGCAGAAATACCCTCTCTTTGTATTTGGTCAAGCTTCGCTACTCTTCCCAGATTCATTTTCTTGAGTGTCATTTTCACTTCCTCATATCATTATGAGGTGTTGAGTTGTTAGAGTCAAAATATGATTGTTCCACTGTCATCCATTATGGGAATAGATTGCCAAAAAGATACTACCACATCTGTCTCATTTCTCATCTGTTTCTTGTCCTCCTATTTTCATCTATAAAGAGTCTTTGGGTGATTTGGTTTATTTGTAACTCACACCAAGATTTCTACATACTCATTTTCCTCTTCATTGCTTTTCACCTGTTTTATGAGGAAATCCTGCATGTAACCTTCTATCATCCCCTTCTGTAATATGTTGGTTTTTTTTTCTGCAAATGTGCATAGAATCTAAATTGTCTGTCAGCTCTCAGCTTGGCAATGACATCACATGTATGGTGCCAGAATCAGTTTCTGGACTCAGTTGGCCTCATTATTGTGGTAATTTCTTTCCACTGGCTAATTATCCCTACAAAATGGTGACAATTAAAAGCATTTATTGTATCTATCATATTCCAGGTATTGTGTCAATGCAAGGGACACCAAAAAATGGAAGAACACAAACTTTTCCCTTAACAATTGGAGAAATGCTAATTGCTCAAGAGTAGCCCAAGTCAATATAATAAAAATAACAATTCTACCCAAATTAATTCATTTATTCAGTGCCATACTAATCAAACTACTAAAATATTTTATAGAGCTAAACAAAAATCATAACAATTTATCTGGAAGACCAAAAAGTCAAATATATGAAGAGAATCAATGAAAAAATGTGAAGAAAGGTGGTATAACAACATCAGATCTCAAACTCTGTTAGAAAGTGGTAATCATTAAAACAATCTGGTACTGGTCAAGAAAAGAGTGGATCGATGGAATAGATTATGTACACAATACAGAGTGGTAAATGACAATAGTAATCTAGTGTTTGATAAAGCCAAAGATCTAAGCTATTGAGGTAAGAACTCAACATTTGACAAAAATTGCTGGGAAAACTAGAAAGTAGTTCTGCAGAAGCTAGGTATAGACCAACATCTCACACTGTATGCCATGATACGGTCAAAATACAACATAATTTAGACATAAAGGGTAATATCATAAGCAAATGAGGGGAGCATGGAAAATTTTATCTTTTATATCTATGGTTAAGGGAAGAATTTATGACCAAACAAGAGATAAAGAACATTATGAAATGCACAATGGATAATTTTGATTACATTAAATTAAAAAGAATGAGAAACTTGTTGCAAATCCACCCTCCACCCAGTTTCCTGTTTTCCTCCTAATTTTGGTTTCATTAGTTCTTTTTATGAAAATGTTTTTTAAGTTCATGTAATAAAAAAATTTCTATTTTACTTCCCATGATCTTCTCTATCTCTTATTTGGTCATACTTATCCCTTATCCATAGATTTGGCATTTTCCATGGCCAAAAGAGAATAAAACTGTGTATACCCTTTGACTCAGCAATAGCACTACTAGGTCTGTATTCCAGAGGAAAAAAAAAAAGTACAAAAATCATTATAAGAAAGCTTTTCTGTTTGACAAAGAATTAGAAATTAGAGGGCATCCCCTCTGTTGGGTAATGGCTGAACAAGCATATACATATACCTGATATATGATTGTGATCAAATACTAGTATGCTTTAAGAAAATATGAGCAGAATGTTTTCAGGAAAACCTGGGAAGATATATAAATTCACATCATGTTGAGCAGAACAAGGAGGATGTTGTATACAGTGAGAGCAATACTGTAAGGACGATCAGCTGTGAATGACTTTAACTATTCTGAGTAATCCAATGATCCCAGACAATTCTGACAGATTTATGTTGAAAAATGCTATGTACCTCCAGAGAAAGAAGGAATGGAATCTGAATGCAGATTGTAGTATATTTTTTTTAACTTTATTTTTCTTGTTGTTGGATTTTTTTTTTTTTGCAATATGGCTAATATGGAAATACGTTTTGCATGATTTCACAGGTATAACTGATATCATATTTCTTGTCTTCACAATGGGTAGAAGAGGGGTGGGAGGGAGAGAATTCAGAATCAAAAATTTTTAAAGTGAATGTTTAAGATAAATAAATAAATAATGAAATGTTCAGAAGCAGCTTTAGATAAAAAAGGTAGTATGGATTCCATTGAACAGTACAATTAAATTGAAGTTTATTTAAAAAAATAACCCATTGCCCTTACATACCTGTGTTTTTGGTGAGTATATCATGCATATGAAGGATTTGCAAATCTTATACCTCTACATAGCTATCAGTTATTCTCACCATACAAATGAGGAAGTTCAGGCTTAAAGGATTTATATAACATACCTGAGAAAATGCAGTAAAAAGAGTGTCTGGCACCACAAGCTCTTCTTTTAGGCAATGAGGAAGAGGCAGTTAAGATGGTTTCAAGTGCTGTGTTAGTACTACTGCCTATGTAATATATGCAAAATATCACAACCTCTCTGTGCCTCAGTTTCCCCATCTACAAAGTCGTGAAGTTGGTCTACATGATGTAAAGGTCTCTTCCATTTCTAAATTCTATGATTCTAAGTAGCAGCATCATAATTTGAACCCAGTGCTCTTTGACTCTGAGGCCTGTGCCCCTCTCATTCCCTAAGTCCTCAGACTTTTGGTCTCAAGATCCCTTTACACTCTCAAAATTATTGAGGACTCCCTCTCCTCAATAGCTTTTGCTTATGTGGATTAGTTCTATTGATATTTTACTAAACTGAAAATTAAAATATATTAGTAACATTATGAAAATAATTTTGACTTTGTAGAACCCATGAAAGACTCTCAGGGATCCCAGGCATCCCTGAACAACATTTGGAGAATCATTGACCCATTTCAGAATCACAGAACAAGCAAGGCATTTAGCTCACTGGAATAATGGAGTCACTGATGACAGAGAAGGGAAAGGCATACAATGTTATAGGTTCTGATTACAATGACATCAGTGATAAAAGTGGAACTGAGGAAAACTTCATGAATTAAAATACTTATGTATTGGGAGATTAAAAATCTACTTGCAAGAAGGACAACTAGGTGGCAAAGTGGATAGAAAACCAGCCCTAGAGCCAAGAAGACCTGAGACCAGTCTCAGACACCTCCTACATCTATGACCCTGGGCAAGTCACTTAACCCTAATTGCCTCAAAAAAATTACTTGGCAATGCTACTTTATTATATTTCTGAGAGAGGAAGAGTAGCAGAATGAGTGTTGTACTTGAAAGATTAATCAAGTGCCAGTTGAAGACAATGACTGCATCTTAAGACTCCTGAGACTCACAGTTCCACACATTAAGCATGATTTCGCAAATGTTTCCTTTGACAAATATAAAGTTTTTATGGTGTGAATTTACCAAGTTTTTCAGTTTTCTTTTCGTAGAATACTGAGTACATAGAATATTACATAGAATACTGAGTACTTTATAAAATTTTATAAAAAATAATTTTCTTTAAAATTTTGAAATAAAGGATTTAGAGATAGTGGAAGGAATCTTAGACATTTAAACCAACTCCATCATCCTGCAGATAAAAATAATGAAATCTAGAGAGATTGTTCAGTCTTTTCAGTCATGACTGACTCTTTGTGGCCCCATTTGGGGTTTTCTCACCAAAGATTTTTTTTTTATTTTCAATGCAACTTTATTATAATTTGAAAAGTATTGAGAGTATAGTTATTAACTATAAACTAGCACAAGACTGCTTGCCAGGAATTTGGAAATATCAACCCAATTTCATATCATGATTCAAGATTTTTTTTTTCTTTAGGGAGTGTTATTACCTCTGGAAAGGGATATTCAGAGGGGCTTGAAAGTGGTCCTACAATCCAACCAGAAAGAATGCTATCTTCTAAGAAACAGAACAATTCTTCTATATTTCCCTGGACTTGGGTTGGCTTAAACTGGCTCTGGGTCAGATGATGCTTGTCTAGATCTTCAATCCCATTACTTAGTGAACCCATTTCCTTCCTCAGCCCATTTTGCAGATGAGGAAACTGAGGCAAATAGTTAAGTGACTTCCCCAGGGTCACCTAGCTAGTAAGTATCTGAAGCCATATTTGAACTCTGGAAGATGAATCTTCCTGACCGGAGGCTTGGGACTCTATCTACTTTGCCACCTAATTGCCCTCTAGAGAAGTTATATGAGATAACAGGCCAAGCAAAATCAACGAGCATTTCTTCTTTCCTTCCTCCTTTCTTCCTTCCTTCCTTTCTTCCTTCCTTCTTTCCTTCCTTTCTTTCAAGGGGAAAGGCAAGGCAACTGGGGCCAAGTGATTTTTCCAAGGTCACACAACTAAGTAAGTGTGTCAAGTGTCTGAGGACAAATTTGAACTCAGGTCCTCCTGATTCCAGAGCTGGTACTCTATTCACAGCACCACCTAGCTGCCCCCTCCACAAGCATTTCTTAAGTGCCTACTGTATGCCAGCACCAGTAAGTGCTGGTTACACAAAGAAAGGCAAGAAACAAGGTTGTCAAGGAACTCAACAACTATGAGGTCATGTAGCCTAGTGGATAGGGAACCGGTCTCAGAGGCAAGGAAACCTGGGACTCCACCCTCACTCCCTCCCATATTCTGCATGCATCACCTTGGCCAAGTCACATAATCTCTTGTTGTCCCAGGCAACTTTCAAGACTCTATGTTGCTGATCAAGAAACACTCTAGACAGGTAACTTTACATCAGATGTTCCCCTACACAAATGAAATCACAGATGAAATAAAAAGGAATAACAACCATTCAAGTGGGATTTAAGAATAATAAAGGAAGATAAAAGGGTTTATTGTAATTATACTGAATTTTCTTCTTCCTCAATTTTTAGAATGTCTTAGGGCAAGGTCTGCATTAGCCTGTTGGGAAACTAATTTTCCTACTGACAGTGCTAGAGATATGTAGCAGAAATGGCAATCTTTTCATTAAGGGAAATGTCTTTTTACTGTTCCATGTATGAATTAGCCACATGCTGGATCACCCAACACACTGTTACTTACTCTGAGGACAGATGAAATTTGTTGGAACAGATGACATCCAGCAGCATCTCGAGTAACTGGTTTCTGAGCCAGATCATCCTGCCAGATGTTTGGCTTCCGGCTATAAACGTGGAAAAGAGCAGAAACCAAAGTAAGCTATCAGAATGCAGGCTTCAATGAACAACTCAGAACGGGAGACAGGTGGAGATAGCAGGGCCTTTTCTGTGAATTTGGAAGGCACCTCTACATTCCCTTTCAGCACACATATCTGAAGTTGTCACAAAGAAACTGTTACATCAAGCCCATTGGAAAGGATTATTGAAAGTCTTCCACAGCATGGCTCCTACCTTCTTTTCCAGTCTTATTTCCTATTATTCACATTCATGCCCTCTCTATTCCTGTAAAACTGGACATTTGGCTGTTCCCTAAACATTTTCTTTTCATCTTTCCCACCACTCCTTTCCATAGAGGGGTGGGGTCTCTGCTCTGGAACACGCTTTTTCCTCCTCTGTCCTTCAAAGAATCCATGGCTTCATTCAAAGCCCACCTTAGGTGTCACCTCCTACTAGGAGCCTTCCTTGATTCCTTCTAATTCTTAGTACTCAGACTCTTTTAAAATACTTTCCATATAATTTACACTTAGTTATCCATATACATGTTGTACTTCCACCTTCTAGTAGAACATAAGCTCCTTGAGGGCAAGCATTGCTTTATTTTTGTTTTTATTTCCCCATCTACAATGCCTGGCATCGATACTTAACATGTAGAATTAAACTGAATCATCAAACACAGTATGGGAAAAATATTTTGTTATTAAGTTAACAACCAGCTTATCTATATATTCACTAAGGACATAATGAAAGACACTGTATTAAAACTATGATAGAAGTAAAATAAGTTAGATATTAAGATGAACTTTCTGACAAAAAAAATCATTTAAGAGAAGATGTTAAATATTTGTCTTGTGGAAAAACAGTCATTTGATTCTTGTATTTAGAAATAGAAGACCAGGCGCAGCTAGATGGCGATGAATAAAGCAACATCCCTGGAGTCAAGAGGACCTGAGTTCAAATGTGACCTCAGACACTTAACACTTACTAGCTGTGTGATCTTAGGCAAGTCACTTAACCCCAATTGCCCTGTCTTCATCCAAAAAAAAAAAAAAAGACCAAAAGAAATAGAAGGCTAATCCAAGTTCAAATATCAGCTCTGCCATATGGGGTGGTGAGTGTATTTGCATGTACCACTGTGCATATGTTTGCGTGCATGTGTGTGTATGTGTGAGAGAGAGAGAAGAAGAAGAAGAAGAAGAAGAAGAAGAAGAAGAAGAAGAAGAAGAAGAAGAAGAAGAAGAAGAA
>JAQQSV010013092.1:0-12607 GCA_028646515.1 Pseudochirops corinnae | reverse complement strand
GAACTAGGTAAATGATATGTTTGATTAAAGTAAGCTTGTTAACCCATTTTGAGTTGCTTTCCTTTAGAAAATCAGATCTAAGAACCTGTGCTAGTAGCCGCCCTAGGTATGCTAGGGTGCTTGCTGTTACACCAATTTAACAACTTCTGTCAGATATCTTCTACTCCTAAAAAAAAGTTTGGCATCCCTGTATTTTAATCTTTTGTGGAGAAATTGAACATCTACTACTAACTTTCATCTCTTCTTAAGACTTTACATTCAAATGGCAGAAATGAGGGACACTCCTTCTGTATCTATATATTCTTCAATTTTGTTGAATGTTTATATATTTCCCTTGTAAATTTTTCCAGCTATATTTTGGAAAAAACTATGGAAACAGACACAAGGAAGTTATTAACATGAGACAGTATTCTTACTGAACAAAAAGCATTTTTTCATATCATTGACTAGCTTAATGGTTATCCTCTATATTTCTAAACTGTAATTAAAACACCATTACTACAACACTCCTTAAAAGAAATTGCAAGTAATCTTTGAAGGCAAAATACTACACATATACACATGTATTTATCCATAAAATTAATATTACATTTGTATGTATAGATTCCATGTCTGTGATTTTTAATAGATTTAGAGACAGACATTGCCACAGAGATTCTTGAGTCCAGCTCTCTGATCTGACAGATAAGCAAATTGAAGTCTTGAATCCTATAGTAGTTGAACAGTAATGAAGTTGAAGAGCCTGAATTTGAATCTAGGTCACCTGACTACCAAGCCACCATGATTTTCACAATAACATACTACCATTTCTGTGATCCATTCATTACTTTCCCTTATCCATGGAAGAGGATTTTTTTTTCATTTTAAAATCTTAGAAGATTTGTGGGGTGTGGTCTACAAAGGATCTTATGATCATTGTATCTCTTTGCACCCTATTGTTAAGGTCATGTTGGGATGTAGAATATAACATATGATTTTCTGGGCATAGAATTGGGATTATATTATTTTGGGGGATGACTGTATTTCAAGGAATTATTAAATAAACAATGTGGGTCCTTCAATCTACCATTTATAAGAGTTGGAGGGACACGTGCTGTCACAGTGCTCATTAACTTCCAAACAATTGTAGCTTTAATCAAATTTGATGAAAAAGTCCTCTGGAGTCATTGGAAGTTGGGTAAGGCTTTATTCACATTTAGTTAAAGTAAAACTAAAGAGAGGAAGATACACCTATGGCATTATGAGGCTTTAGGGAAATGCTAAGAATTATATGTTATCTAAAATATTCATGAAACCTAGTGATGTGGATTTAGTGGCTCTAGCTAAAATCTGCTACTCAACAGAAAAAAATAGTTTGGAAAAAATAGTAAGGGTATGTGCTCTTTAATGTGTTTAATGGGATCATTTTTTTTTAAAGTAGTGTGTCCTTGTTAACTCATTGGTATTCATTGTAATAGCACTAATCATAATGAATTCATTTGGAATTAATGTGGATGTCACACATACTTTCATAAGAATTCCACCATAATTCAACATTAATTTAATGTTCCATTAAAATAAAGTGTTACTGTTTTAAGTCATTTAATAATACCTTCACGCAAGGCTGTAAAGATTAAAATGGTCTAGATGATCTCCAGAGAGGTGGGATAATCTCAGTAGTGATATTGCTCAGCTACTGCAAGCAGGTTATAAGAGAGCTCTCTCCATGAGTTAGATGCTGAACTTCTCCACAGGGAAAGTTCCCTTTCCTTCCATAGCAGAATGACATCATTGATGAGGATAGAGCTGCACCAAGCTGCTTGGCAGGTATCAGAAAGTCTAGGATTGAAGGGGTTTGAACTTGTGTGATTCTACAGGGCCAAGGAAGGTAGTATTTACTTAATGTTGGTCTGCAGTAACTTAATGGACAATTGTTTCAACTAAAACAAAAAAAGGCAGAAAAAGAAAGGATGATTTTGTGCCTATCAGTTTTAAGAAAAATGTCATACAGGTATTTACTAAAACCCTGAATGTGCGTATTCATCACTACTAGTATTGATCTCATTCAGGGAAGGATTTTTTTAAACCTAGAACTTCAATGTAGATTCATAAATTTTGGATTCTAAGCGCCAAAATCAGCTTGTGATGAGGGATTGAGTTGGAAAATAAAAACCAGATACAATCTATTTCACAAAGGAAAGGAAAACTAACTGGTCACCTGGGGCATGAAATTGGCAACTATTCTGCAGGCCTCTATTATGAATTTCTCTGAGTCTGGAGACTGGCCTTAGTGTAGTGAAAAAATGAGAATGAATCAGCATTCAGCATATAGGTAGATTATTTGGGAGTTTTGGATTCTGTGTGATTTCAAAATTGAAACTTTCGATAGAAGTTCACATATAGGTTCAAGAATATGGTGAAGAAGGTTACAGTATGATAGAATCATAAATTGAGAGCATAGGGGGATTTTTTTTTTACTTTTAAGTTCTATTTTTTTCCTTTTTAATAGTCTACCTCCAACTCATTCAGAAGGCAAGTGATATCATACTAATTACACGTGTGATGTCATGTAAAACATAGTGTTAGACATGTTGAAATGAGTGCAAGAAAAATAAAGTGAAAAATGTTCATTAATCTACTCACCACTTCTCTTTCTGGAGGTGGACAGCATTTCCATCATCAGTCCTTTGAAAGTATAGTAGATTATTGTACTGACCAGAGTAGCTAAGACCCAACTGATTATCATTACAGTGCTGCTGTTATTGGGTGCAATGTTTTCCTGCTTCTGTTCATTTTACTTTGCATCAATTAATATGTCTTTCCATGGTTTTACGAAATCATCATTTTCAATTCTTATAGCAGAGCAATATTCCATCACAAAAATATATCATAACTTGTTCAGCCATCCCCCAAGTGATGGACATTCCCTTAATATCCAATTCTTTGCCTTAACAAATAAAGAGTTGCTATAAGTATTTTTGTACATATTGATTCTTTTCCTTTTTCTTTAATCTCTTTGAGATACTGACCTCGTAGTAGTACTAAATGTTTTGCATAACTACACATGGGTAAACAATATTAAATTGCTTTCCTTCTCATTGACGGAAGGAGAGAGTGAATATGGAACTCAAGATGTAACAAAAAAGAAAGTTAATTTTTTTTTACATGTAGTTAGAGAGAAATAAACATTAACAAAAAAAAGATATCACTCTTCATGTCTAAATCATGTACCCATTTTCACATGATCATGGTATACAATGGAAAATGTTAGTCTGTGACTAGTTTCTGCTAGACTACTTTTCAGTTTCCTAAGCAACTTTTTTCAAATAGTGAATTCTTCCTCTGAAAGCTTGGATCTTTTGGTTTCTCAGACAATAGATTACTGAGTTCATTTACTTCTCTTTGTGTAACTAATTTATTCCACTGTTCAATCCCTCTGATTCTTATTCAGTATCAGATTATCATGATTACTACTTTGTAGTAGTCTGAAATATGCTATTCCTAGATTGAAAGGGATATTAAAGTTCATCTGGCCCATTTTACTAGTTTTACAGGTGAAAAAAATGACACCTAGAAATATTATATATTGTCAAATTCACATTATAGACATGAAAATAATAAAGTAGGGTCTGAAAGGCAACTTATTGGTTAATGGGTCCGAGCCCCTCATTTTACAGATGAGGCAAACTGAGGTACATATAGCTTAAATTACTTTTCCAGGGTCTCTCAGTCACTGAGTATCTGAGGCAAAATGAAACCACATCTTCCTTACTCGAATTCTCAAAACTTATACATTACATCGTTCTGTCTTTGACAGTATATGGATTTGAGCTCAAGCCCTCAAATGAAAACATAATTAACAGCTTGGGGGAAAAAAGGCAGCACAGAAATGCTAAAGAAAATAACTTTAAAAATCACAATTGTCCAAACAGTAAAAGAGGTATTGGACTAGAATGGATATATGCCAAGAATTAAGGACCAATTCATTATTATCAAAACTATAAGCATAATTTATCATTGAGACAATAAAAATTAGAAAGTCATGATTTAATCAAGAATCAAAAAAAGTTTTTTGACAAAATACATTCCTATCTAAAAATATTAAAATGGATAGAAATAAATGGTGATTTTTCATAAAGTGAAGACTATTATTTATCTAAAAACAAGAACAAGCATTATCTTTACTGAACAAATTAGAAGTCTTTCCAGTACAATTAGTGGTGAAACAAGAATGTTCATCATCACTATTATAATTCAATATTGTGCTAGAAATTCTAGAATCAGTAATTATATAAGAAAAAGAAATGCAAGGACATAAGCTTAGGCACTGAGGAAAGAAAATGATTACAATTTGCAGATCATATGATGGTTTATTTACAGAACCTTAGGGAGTCAACTAAAGAAAAAAATTATTGAAAGAATAATTTTAGCAAAGTTGCAGGGTGTAAAATTAACCCAAATAAAACATCAACATTTTAATATATTACCAACAAAATATACCTGGAAGAGTTGGGTTTTGTTGTATGATTTCTTGGTGTCTTAGAATGTCATTAGCTTCCCCTTGCTGAATTCTAGTTTTCAAGAAATTATTTTCTACCTAAAGTTTTTGCTTCTCTATTTCCAGTAGGTGGACTTTCACTTCATAATTTCTCAAATTGCTCTTTTTTTCTAATTTTTCCTTGATGTTTATTTGATTTTTAAAGTCATTTTTGAATTTTTCTAAGAACTCTTAAAGTTGGATACATTTGATGTTTCTCACTAAAAAAGGAGTGCCTTTTTTTTGCTTCGTTATCTTCCTCTGAATATGGACCCAGATCTTCCCTCTCCCCATAGTACCTATCCATGGTTGAGTTTTTCTCCTTTACTTACTCACTTTTTCTTTTGGTTTTATTTTGTCTTTAGCAACTATTAGTGTAATCACATTGTAGTGTTGAGGTATGGAGAACAATGCCCCAAACCTCAGGTCTTTCTTACAATTATTTTCTAAGTTCAGGCTTAGGCTCTCCTCTCCACTCCTCAGCCATAGCTAGGGCACCCAGACACATTGTCCCTCAATGATTCATTTCTCTGCAGTCTCTCCCATGGCTGTTAACTACAACTGTCCTCTCTGCCCCAGAACTTCGATCAGGTCTCTGCTCACCTGGAAGTATCCACAGCCAATAGATTCCCTACCCCTAACTACTGCACTCACCAGACGTGTGCTAGCTTTTTCTCCCAGCACCCACAACCCAGGACACATCTGGTCAACAAAGCTGTGCTTGGCATCCCTCAACAGTGGAAGGTCCTTTAACCTTCTCCTACTCATCTCTCAGATCCCCACCCTCTTTGCAAGATGAAAGTTTCTATGACTGAAGCTAACTCTCAACCTGCCTCCAGTGCTTGCTGTTAGTTAATTATGAAGAGTTGGTCTGGAAGGGTTTGTACTTCACTGAGGCCAAGCTTCTACTGTAAGAGATCCAGTCATTCCTGGGATCTTCCCAAACTGTCTTAGAAGAACAATTGATATACCCTGGGTTTATTTCGAATGATCTGAGATGGTATTCTGTCTTTCTTTGTGGAGGAAATTTAGAGAATTGAATGTTTTCTGACCTACTCTGCCATCTTCCCAGAATTCTATCTAGAAGAGATTGAAAGATAAATTCTTTCAATTCAAATTAAAATAATTGTGGACAGTATAAAATACTGGGGAGTGCACCTGTAAAGGCACAGAGGCAATATTTGCCTGTAATTACAGAAAAAGACATTCAAACAACTAAAGAAATATAAATTTCTCATAGATAGGCCAAACTAATATAAAAAATAATCACAATACTACTTACATTAATTTACTTATTTAGCATCATATCAATCATCTGGAGGAACATTTTATAACATATTAAGGTCTTCATTAAAAATAAATGTGAAGATTTCTGGGAGTCAAAAGGACAAAGGAAGCAATAAATAACCATAACTCTCGCATATTTACCTCCAAGCAACTATAAGGTGGACAAATGCTGGAACAGCAGAACCAGTAAAAAGATGGGATGAAACATTTTTTGAGCCCAAGAAACTTTGAAGATTAGCAGGGAATGTCTGTCTCACTCTGGCAAAAGGGGAACACAGACCAGAACTGTACATGTCCCACTAAGCCTGCAGCAAACCCTGTCTGAGCAAACCAACAGTGGAATGGGAGCCCCAGCATGGTGGAGCGGGCAAACACCAATATCAGGACCACTCCAGGTGCTTTAGCATAGCCAGAGGAGTGGGCTGACAGCTGGTAGCTCTGAGAATGACCACATGCTTCAACATAGCCTTAGGTAAAAAGGGAAACAACAGCAGCCAGATCATCATGTGCTTCAGTGGATCCCTGGAAAAATACAGAAATACCCCATTGGCATCGGCATTCTAGCATCTGAGTTCAGCAACCATATAAGCTGCCAGAAATCTAAGGCCTCCAGCAACACCAGATATGCATTTCTCCCATGAGTCTCAGGGAAACATCAGCACAGCACCAGCTAAACAACAAGAGCCTGCATCCCCTGACAGAAGGAGCCTGAGACAGTGACTCTTCCACCCTGAGAAAAGAGCATAAATTTAAAAGAAAGGAAAAACAGTACAAAGAAGATGAGCAACAGCCACAAAAAGAAATCTGACCATAGAAAGGTATTATGGTGACAGGGGAGACCAAGACACAAACTCAGAAGAGGACAGCAGTGTCAAAGTATCTATGGTCAAACTTCAAAGAAAAAGGAGAAGTGGTCTCAAGCCCAGAAAAAAAAGGTCATGGAAGAACTCTAAAAGGTGCTTAAAAATCATATGGGAGGTAAAACAAAAATTGGGAAAAGAAATGAGAGTGATACAAGAGAATTATGAAAAGAAAGAGTCTATGGCTTAAAAGAAAGAAAATCACTACTTAAAAAGTAGAATTGGCCAAAATGAAGTGAATATACAAAAAATACTCTGAGGTTGATTTTTGATGTCTCATAGAGTCATTAGCTTCCATTTGTCTAATTCTACCTTTTAGAATTATTAGAATTAGAATTTAGAGTTCTTTCCCTCAGATGGCTTTTCTGCTTGGTCAATTGTACATTTTAGGGAGTTGTTTTCTGAAATGTTCCTGCTCATCTTTTCTTATTGCACAGTAGTATCCCATTGCTTTCATACACCACAGCTTTTGCAGCCAATCTCCCACTGATTGGGATGCCCTCAATATCCAATACTTTGTCATCACACAAAGGACTGTACCTGTAGGTCTTTGCACCTTTTCTATAATCTCTTTGGGATATAAATCTAGTAGTGGTATTGCTGGATTATGGGATATGCACAGTTTGTTTGCCTTTTGGCTATAATTCCAAATTGCTTTCCAGAACGGTTGGATCAATTCACAACTCTACCAGCAGTACATTAGTGTCCCAATTTTCCCATGTTCTTCTCAACATTTGCCACTTTCTTTTTTTCATATTAGTCAGTTTTATAGGTTTGAAGGGGTAGCTCAGAGATGTTTTAGTATCCATTTCTAGATAAAACAATGATGGACTTTGAATACAGATGGAATCTTTTTTTCTCCATTTTATTCTTTTTCATGGTTTTTTTTTCTTTTGCCTTTTGGCATGTTTCTTCTTTTACAACTATGACTAATATGGAAATATAATTTATATGATCTCACTTTCATAACTTATATCAAATTGCCTACCAATTTGGAAGGAGGGAGAACAATTTGGAACACAAGATCTTGTTAGAATGGATGCTAAAAATTGTTTTCACATGCAATTGGAAAAAAAATACAATTAAAAATAAATGTGAAGGAAGCAGGTCCAGAAGTACCAGATCTTAAACTATATTATATAGTAATAAAGTTCAAAAAACATTTTGTGCTGGCTAAGAAATACAGTTATTTATCAATTAAAAAAACATTACTTTCACAATATAGAGAAAAAAATGAACACAGCAAATTAGTATTTGGTAAACCTAGAGATTCTAATTATTTGGACAAGAACTTGCTATTTAACAAAAGATGCTTTGAAAACTGGGAAGTAAAGTAAGTATAGACTCAGAATCTCATATCACATGCCAAGATTGGTTTAAATTGAATATATGATTTCTATATAAAGAGTCATATCATAAACCAATTGGAGGATAATGGGAAAAAAATACATGTTGGGGGCAGAGCCAAGATGGTAGAATGAAAGCAGATACTTCCTTAAGCTCCCATACTAACCACCTCCAATACCTGTAAAGTATGAATCTAAACAAATTTTAGAGCTACAGAACCGACAAAGTGACAGAAAGAAACAAATCTCCCACTGAGGCCAGCCTGGCAGGCCAAAAGGAAGGGTCTATTGCACCTAGATGGAAGCCAAGCACAGTCTCGTGTGAGCTTTGTGGTCCCAGACCTGGGGCAGCCCTGACCAGTGGCCCACACTGGCTAGAAGCAGACTTCAGGAGAATGAATCACCAGCAGCTTTGGTGGTTTCCATGGAATTGGATGATGGGAAGAATACAGTCTAGCCCTTGCCCCCAGGGTGAGAGATGGTGGCAGCAAGGTGGCTGCAGCTTCTGCCACATGGCTGCCTCCAGAGCTCCTGGTCTGCAGATCATAGGGGGACCAAGTTACCATTCAGAGGGTAAGCATTGTTTCTTTGACCTGCTTGGATCTGGATCACAGTCTTGGGCAGTGGTTCTGGGATGGAAAAGGAATTTCAAAAGCTCACTGAAGAAAATAATTCCTTCAAAATTAGATTGTAGGGATGGCTAGGTGGTGCAGTGAATAGAGCACCAGACCTGGACTCAGGAGGACCTGAGTTCAAATCTGGCCTCAGACACCTACCACTTACTAGCCATGTTACCTTGGGCAAGTTACTTAACCCCAAATGCCCTGCAGCACCGCCTGCAAAAAGTAAAAAAAAAAATTAGATTGGAGCAAATTGAAGCTAATGACTTTATGAGAAATCAAGATGCTAGAAAAGAAATCCAAATGAATCAAAAAAATAGAAGGCAATGTGAAATGTTTCATGGGAAAAACCACCGATCTGGAAAATAGATGCAGGAGTGATAATTTAAAAATTATTGGACTACTTGAATGTCATGATAAAAAAAGAAGAGCCTAGACATCATCTCTCAAGAAATTATCAAGCAAAATTGTCCTGATATTCTAGAACCACAGGGCAAAATAGAAATGGAAAAAATTCACCAATTACCTCTTGAAAAAAAGAAAACTCCTAGGAATACCACAGCCAAAGTCCAGAGTTCCTAGATCAAGAAGAAAATATTGCAATCTATTAGAAGAAACAATTTGAGTACTGTGGAAACACAATCAGGATAACACAAAGGTCTAGCAGCTTCTACATTAAGGGATTGAAGGGCTTGGAATATGATATTACAGAAATGAAAGGAGCTAGGATTAAAACCAAGAATCACCCACCCAGCAAAATTGAGTATAATGCTACAGGGGAAAATATAGTCATTCGTGGAAATAGAGGACTTTCAAGCATTCTTGATGGAAAAGAAAACAGAGCTGAACAGAAACTTTTACTTTCAAATACAAGAAGCAAGAGAAGCATGAGAAGGTAAACAGGAAAAAGAAATCATAAAGAACTTATTAAAGTTGAATTATTTACATTCTTACATGGAAAAACAATAATTGTAACTCATGAGACTTTTCTCAGTATAAGGATAGTTGAAGGGAATATATATGTATATGTGTGTATGTATGTATGTATGCATGAATGTCTGTATACAAACATATATGTATGTATAGGAGGGTGTATATATGCATAAACATATATGTGAGTGTGTGTACATTTGTGCACATGAATACTTAGACAGAGGGAGTAGGATTGGCTGAATAGAAAGAGATGATATTTTAAAATATAATTAAGATGTGAGAGAAGAATATAATGGGGGAATGAGAAAGGGAAGAGATAGAATAGGAAAAATGATCTCATATAAAAGAAACAAGAAAAAACTGTTACAAAGGAAGGGAAGAGCAGGAAGGTGAAAGGGAATATGTCAACCTTACTCTCATTGAATTTGGCTTAAGGAGGGAAAAGCATACACACTCAATTGGGTATCTTACTCTACAGGAAAGTATGTGGGAAGGAGATAAGAGGGGGAATGATAGAAGGGAGGGCAGATTGGGGAGAGGGTAGTTAGAAGCACACATTTTTGAAAAGGGACAGGGTCAAAGTAGAAAATAGAATAAGTGGGTGGCTATATAGAGTGAAGGGAATTATAGTTAGTCTTTCACAATATATCTACTATGGAAATGTTTTGTGTAACTACATATGTACAACCTATATTCAATTGCTTGCCTTCCCAGTGGGAGTAGGTGAGGAGGGAAGAAGGGAAAGAATCTGGAAAGCAAAGTTTTAAAAACAAATGTTAAAAAATGTTTTTTACATGCAACTAGGGAATTTATACAGGCACTAGGTTTAAAAATACATCTTGCCCTACTAAAAAGTTGTGGGGGATGAGAGGGGCACGATATAAGAGAGAGCAGAATGTGGAAGAGGTATTCAATAGGCTTGCTGTCTTGGGTCAGGGAGTAGGGGAAAGATGGGGAGAAAATATGTAACTCTAAATCTTGTGGAAATTAATGTTGAAAACTAAAAAAAAAATAAAAGATTAATTAAAAAACAAATTTAAAAAAGAAAAAAATACCTGTCAAATCTATACATAGAGGAAAAATGAGAAAATAGATGAGTTCACAGTATGCAAAACAGATGATTTTGATTTCATAATATTAAAAAAGTGTTTGGAAAAAAAATGGAATGGATGGAGCCAGAATTAGAAAAAAAAAGAGAGTAAACTGAGGGAGGGGGGGAGCAAGTTTCATTGATAAAGTTTTCATTTTTCAAATACATAGGAAACTGTGTCAAATATATAAAAAAGATATATCCTTCAATTAATAAATGGTGAAATGTTATGAAAAGGTTGATTTCAAAGAAGGAAACCAAAACTATAATAAGAATTAAATACTCTAAATCATTAATAATTCATGAAATGTAAAAAAAAAATGTGGTACCAACTCAAGACCAAGATAAAAGGAAATGAGAAATGACAGGTTGTGGGGATATAAGTACATTAAGGTACAGCTGTTGGAGCTGTGAACTGCTCCAGAGTTTCATGTGGAAAAAAAAAAATCTAAATCACTACTGCTCTAAATCAGTATTACTTAGAAAAATGTAAATTAAAACAACTCTGAACTACCATTTCACACCTATCAGAAATGAAAAATGCTGGAGGGGATGAGGGAAAAATAAGTACACTAACAAATCTTGGTGGAGTTGTGAAATGATTGAACTATTCTAGAAAACAATTTGGATCTATGCCCAAGGGGTCTAAAACTGTTCATATACTTTGATACAGAAGTACCACTACTAGTTCTGTATCCTAAAAAGATCAAGGGAAAAGGGGGAAAAAAAGAACTTCTATATTCAAAAATATTTATGAAAGCCTTTTTTGTGGTGGTAAAGAATTGGAAATCAAGGGAATGTTCATCAATTAGGAAATGACTCAAGAAAGTGTGGCATACGATCATGATGGAATACTATTGTGCTATAAGAAATGACAAGGGAGTGGTTTCAGGAAAATCATGATGACTTATAGGAAACTATGCAAAGTGAAGTGAGAAGAACTTGGAGACTGCTGTGCACAATAACAGCAATGTTGTAATGATGAAAAACTATGAAAGATTTAGCTGTTCTGATCTTTACGATGAATCAAGACAGTTCCACAAGATTCATAATGAAAGATACTTTCCACCTCCAGAGAGAGAAGTTGTATACACAGATTATAAATTAAAATGTTTTTCCTATTTTTTTCTTTATGTCCTCCCATCCCAGGGCATGGTTAAAGCAGAAAAGTTTTTGTGTGATTTCATATGTGTTATGGGCATCATATTTCTTTTTTCTTTCATTAAATTTTATTTTAGTTTCCATCATTCGTTTCCACAAGATTTTGAGTTACATATTTTCTCCCCATCTTTCCCCTACCCACCACCCCAAAACAGCTATTCCAGTGTATCTCCCCTCCCCCAGTCTATTCTCTCTGAAGTACAAGCAATCAAATACAGGCTGAACATGTGAAATTACGCAGTGATTTATAGTGATAGTGAGCACACTGTGAGAGTCTGATTACATATCCCTTCTTCCTATCCTGCCCGCACCAATCACTCTCCACCCTGTCTCTGTCCCTCTACAGAAATGTGAACATTCATCAGCCCTCCCCCTTACTCGGCCTTCCCCTCCATCATGCTACCTCTCATCCCCTTTTCCCCCACTCTTTTATATGGCAAGATGCCCAGGTTAGAGTTTATGTCATTCTGTCCCTAAGCCAAATTCCGTGAGAGTAAGGTTGACTCTTTCCCTTCTGCCTTCTTGTTCTCCCCCTCTATTGTAACAATTATCTCTTGTCTCTTCCATGAGATGCTCAACCCCATTCTGACTCTCCCTGTCTCCTCTCAATCTAATTCTCTCTCTCCTCACAATTTCACCATTTGGAATATAATGCCTTCCTATTCAATTGATCTTATGCCCTCTATGGATTCATTTATACATATACTGAGATATGTGCTTGTTTGCATATGTAAACACTCTTATATAAATTTATGTGTATGTATATGTATATATACATTTGTATTCCCTTGCCC
>JAQQSV010013091.1:0-12607 GCA_028646515.1 Pseudochirops corinnae | reverse complement strand
TACTGCTTCTACTATTACTACTTCTACTACTATTACTACTACTACTACTATTCCTACTATTTCTGCTACTACTACTATTACTACTGCAGCTACTACTACTGCTACTGCTTCTATACTACTACTATTCTACTACTACTACTATTACTACTTCTACTACTACTATTCCTACTATTTCTACTGCTACTACTATTACTACTTCTACTACTACTATTACTACTTCTACTACTATTACTACTACTACTATTACTACTTCTACTACTACTATTCCTACTATTTCTACTACTACTACTATTACTACTGCAGCTACTACTACTACTACTACTACTATTACTCCTACTATTTCTACTACTACTACTGTTGCTACTACTGCTACAGCTTCTATACTACCACTATTTTTACTACTACTACTACTACTACTACTACTACTACTACTACTACTACTACTATTACTACTATTTCTCCTACTATTACTGCTGTTGCTGCTGCTACACATTCACTGGATGAAACAATCTATTTGAGGACAGAAGACCTAGTTACCAAACAAAACATTAGAATGGGACCTCCTTAAGGACAGGGACCGTGTTTTTGCCTTTCTTTGTATTGCCTAGTGCTTAGCACAATGCCTAATGCATAGTAACCACTTAATAAATGCTTACTGTTATCAGGGCCCCAAATAATATCCTTAGTGTCCATATTATATGAACAATTCAGTATCCTATACAAGACTTTCTATCATATTTCAAGCTGAAACTGGGCCCATTGCCTTCTATTTTCTGATCTTTCTTGTTAATGACTGGCTTGTACTAACTATGTCTACCATCTGAACTCTACAAATAATCTTGACCTAGATGGGCCCCCATCTGTTACCAACATTGTATTCTAATCAGGACATCTACTTTGCCAACTAAATTGAGTCCACTGAACCTAGCCATCTAAACTCAGAGAAATCTTTATGGATTTTAAGTTCCTTGAGAAAAGAAACCATTCTTTTGTCTGTCCTCCAGTAGTCACTACAGTGTGAAGCAGGTATCATGTCGTTAATACACGTTCGTTATATTTCATCTTTATTGAGTATTCCTACTAAAGATATATTTCATCATGTTGCATATTCACAA
Organism: Pseudochirops corinnae; assembly: GCA_028646515.1. Lineage (NCBI taxonomy): Eukaryota > Metazoa > Chordata > Mammalia > Diprotodontia > Pseudocheiridae > Pseudochirops > Pseudochirops corinnae. Next base: position 11,492 of record JAQQSV010013091.1, on the reverse strand, counting down.
TCATAGGCAGAAAATATTATCAACTATTACTTAATCATTTCACTCCATTTCCCAAACATTCTAGATAAGATGATGCTTTGCTATAGTAATAATATAAATAATTTTATTTTATTGCATTTAACATTTTCTTATTTCTTAAAAATTAAACCTGTTCAATCAGGTGATGGGATTTTTCTAGATGTAGACAGACTAGATAGATAGATAGACAGATAGATAGATAAATAGACAGATAGATAGATAGATAGATAGATAGATAGATAGATAGATAGATAGATAGATAGATGTTTATTATGTGTGGGACAATGTGAGAAATATAGAAGAATCAAACACAAGAAAACAAGCTGATCCTACTTTCAAGGTACCTGCACGCTAAAAGAAGATAAAATATAAAAATCTGAAAGGGGAAGAGTATACACACACACACAGAGGCAAGGCATCTGGGTGTGAGTGTGGAGTTGTCTGGAGAGTCAGCTGAACTGGGAGTGAAGTGAGCTTGGATGGGGCTTCTCATGAAATGATGGTCCTGATGATGGACCGGATTATAGACACTCTAAACAGAAAAGCGGCCCCAGGGTGCTGAGGCACCTTCAGGTGAGCAATGTTGCTGATGAGGAGGAGGATCAGTCTGGGGAGTGAGTTGATAATGAGAGCATAGAGCTAGCTAGGTGGCACAGGAGATAAAGTGCTGTTCTTGGAGTCAGGAAAACCAGGAAAACTTCAAAATCCTGCCTCAGCCAACTCCTAACTGTGTGACCTTGTGTGGTCATTTGCCTCAGTTTCCTCATTTGTAAAGTGGGGATAATACTATAAGTATTACTATTGTAAGATTATTGTGAGGATAAAATGATACAATAATTGTAAAGCACTTGGCATAGTGCCTGGCACATCGTACGTACTATATAAATGTCAACTGTTATTATTATTAGGGCAGCTAGGTGACAACAGAACTGCAGTCAGGCAGACTTGACTTCAAATTTGACCTCAGACAATTACTACCACTGTGACTCTGGGACAGTCACTTAACCCATTTGCCCCAGTTTCCTTATCTGTAAAAATGAGCTGGAGAAGAAAATGGCAAACCACTCAAGTATCTTTGCCAAGAAAAGCCCAAATGGAGTCACAAAGAGTCAGACACAACTGAACAAGATTATTGTTATTACTACAATAGGAGCTAGAGCTGCAAGGAATCTTAGAAAATACTTTAATGCAACCCTCTCATTTTATAGTTGAGAAGACTGAGGCCTAGAGGAGTGAGTGATCAGGCAAAGATCCCAAAGGTAGTAAGTGACAGAGTTAAGATAAAACCCAGAGTTAAGATAGCACTCTTCCCAGTGTCCCATGCTGCTTCTCACTAGAGGCAGGTACTTCCTGTCTCTGGGGGCCTTTGGCATGAGTCTAGATTGGAGATGTTCATGCTTCCAGTAAGAGTTGAACTAGGGGTGGCTAGGTGGTGCAGTGAATAGAGCACCGGCCCTGGCATCAGTAGGACCTGAGTTTAAATACGGCCTCAGACGCTTAACACAAAAAACTAGCTGTGTGACCTTGGGCAAGTCACTTAACCCCAACCGCCCTGCCCTCCCCCCTCCAAAAAAGAAAAAAAAAAAGAGTTGAACTAAATGACCTCTGAGATCTCTTCCGTTCCTTAAACTGATTCTATGCATGTATATTGTGTTTATCTACAGATGTGTCATTTCTCCTGATTAGATTATAAACTTCTCGAGAGCAGGAATCATGTTGTATTTATCTTCCTTTTCCCTTTCCTCCTATAGAAATCTTACCCATTCTTTAAAATCCAAGTCAAATGCCTCCTTTTCCATGAAGCCTTACCTGGTGTGCCCATTACTAATAAATTTTCCCACTATAGATCTCATTTTGGCACTTTTATTTATATGTCTTACTCCAGTATAATGTATTAATTTTGCATTATCAATCCATCATAGGGCAGCAAGGTGGAGCAGTGGATAAAGTGCCAGGCCTGGAGTCAGGAAGACTCATCTTCCTGAGTTCAAATCTGGCGTTTACTAGCTATGTGACCCTGGGCAAGTCACTTAACCCTGCTTGTCTCAGTTTCTTCATTTGTAAAAATGAGATGGAGAAGGAAATAGCAAATTACTCCAGTATCTTTGCCAAGGGAACCTCAAATGGGGTCACAAAGAATTAGACAAGATGGAAATGACTGAACATCAATAAATTTATCAAAAATATTTTACCAAACACTATATGGCAGATATGGCAGATAATGTGCTAGGGACTAGAAACACAAATATGGGTAACAAGGGGCTTGCATTTCATTAAAAGAAACAACATGCCCATATGTAAGTAGACGCAGAATAAATACAAAGTCATTTATAGAAGGAGTAATTGTCATATGCCTTATCTACCCACTGGACTGGAAACTGCTTTAAATTTTGTATCTCCCTCGGTACCCAGCAGAAATAGTTGGAACTTAAAGGTTTGTTAGATTTTGTACTTTATATTATATTGATTTGTGCCTCATGACAACATTCTCTCCTTATTCAGATCCAGAGAAGTTATGTTAGTGAAATTCCATCACTTTTGTCTGTTCTTCAATAATCTTGATTCTCTGACTCACAGGTCAGAGGCAAGATTGGCTTATAACCTGAGGTAATTGTCCAACTATGTGATGTTGACTTAAAGGGATCTGAGAACTCTACCATTGCAATCCTTACTTTTGCAAATATTCTCTGGATAACATGCTGCCTAAAATGTAAACTTTACAGATTAATCCTTTGTCTTACTTATTTTCATCTTTCTGTTTTCCTCTACTATGAAGCAAATATTCTGGGGAAGATTGACAGGAAGGAAGAAGCCCTAAGCATGAGGGGACAATGTCCACCAGTGATCCTGTCTCTATCCCTCTAGTGTCTGACACTCTCTCTTCTGGCTATCCCTAGCCTCTCAAACTGTCCTAGTAGCCCTGACACATCATCACACATAACCTCTAGGCTATATATTGTGGAGGGGGAAAGATCACCTTTCATTTTAGTTTCTTGATTAAAAAAATTCCTTCTGAAAAACTTCAAATCTGTCTCAACTGAAATAAAAGGAAAAACCAAATAGGAGAAATGGGCAGATTTATGGAGTATTGAGTTTGCTGATGTGAAGTTAACTGAGGTCCATTAACACATGAGATTGGCTGGAGAGCTTTTGGAACATATAAGTCAACCAATAGTTCTTATTCTTTTCTTCACTCTATCCTCTGGAGTGAAGGAAAAATACACTCAAACTGTCACTCTGAGATTTGAGTTGCCAGTTTTAATTCCTGGCTGGAACTTCATTGCCTGTAGAGATCTAGTCACATACACACACACACACACACACACACACACACACACACTCACACACACACACACACACACACACACACACACACACACACACACTACCACTACCACAACCACTAAGCACCTCCACTTCTACTATCACCATAATCTCTGTTACTGTCACCACCATCACCACTACCATCATTACCACTTCTAGACCTGGAATATGCTTCAATTTTTCCCAAATAAAACTATGTGATTCCAGCCCAGACCCTTGGAGGCTAGCTAAAGAAGTTACTTTCCTATCTTCCACCCAATGATTATTAGGTCATCTTGCACTGACCTTGCGTATAATCTTTTCTTTTCTCTCTCCTGAAAATTTTTTGTGTATCCAAGCTTGAGAACATCCTGTTGTCCCTCCCACACCTATAAGCAATCATATAATTATAGAATTTGGGAACTAGAAAGTATCTTAGTGATCAATTAGTTCAGACTTTCAATCAATATTGGAAATTGCTCACCTTTGACATTTACTATCTTTCTTGGATACCCCCAATAATGGAGAACTTACTTCTTTGTGATTCATTCCTTTCCATTAATGGGTAGCTCTTAATGTTGAAACATTCATACTTTTTTAAATTTAAGTTTATTTATTTACTTTTAGTTTACAACATTCAGTTCAACAATCCCTTGAGTTCCTCCCCCTCCCCCACATGGCAGCATGCAATCAAATATAGGATCTACAAATATCTTCACATTAAACATTAGTCAAGTTGTAAAAAAGGATTATAACCAATGGAGTAAACAGTGAGAAAGAAGAAATAAAACATAACAAAAAAAAGAGACTATAGTTTGCTTCAATCTGCATTCAGACTCTGTAGTTCTTTCTCTTGGTGTGGGTATCTCTTTCCATCATGAGTCTTTTGGAGTTATCTTATAACCTTGCATTGCTGAGAGAAGTCCAGTCTGTCAAAGTTTATCATCACACATACAATGTGTCTGTAATTGTGTACAAATTTCTCCGGGTTCTGCTCTTCTCACTAAACATCAGTTTATATAAGTCTCTCCAAGTTATTATGAAGTCTGTCTGCTCCTCATTCCTTATAGCACAATAGTGTTTTACATTCATATACCACAACTTGTTTAGCCATTCTCCAACTGATGGGCATCCCCTTGATTTCCAATTCTTTGCCACCACAAAAAGAGCTGCTATAAATATTTTTGTACATATGGGTCCTCTTCCCACTTCTATGATCTCTTTGGGATACAACCCTAGAAGTGGTATTGCTGGGTCAAAGTGTATGAACTTATTTATAGCCTAGTTCCAGATTGCTCTCCAGAATGGTTGTATCAGTTCACAACTCCACCAACAATGCATTAGTGTTCTAATTATTCTGCATCCTCTCCAACATTTATCATTTTCCTGTTTTGTCATCTTATCAAATCTGGCTGGTGAGATGTGATACCTCTAAGTTGTTTTGATTTGCATTTCTCTAATCAATAATGATTTAGAGCATTTTTTATGTAATTCATATTTTTAAAAATGAGCTGAAATATATATCTTTACCTGCAGTAAAACCAGCTTAGCCTTCTTGAAGTTCATGGAATAAACCTAATCCATATATTTAGAAATCTATATCTATATCTATATCCATATCTATCTATCTAATCTATCTATATGGACCATACATGTGTGTATGTGTGTGTGTGGTGGGGGGGTGGGTCTTATATTTTGGATGAGTTGCAGTCTGCATCATTGAAAGGAATTTCCAAATGAAAAGTATCAGAGATCATTTGAGTATTTAAGTAAGGGGAGCTAGACAGTATAGCAGATAGAGCTCACTGCCTGGAGTGAAAAAGACCTGAGTCCAAATTTGACCTCAGACACTTACTAGCTGGGTGACCCTGGGCAAGTCATTTAACCCTATTTTACTCATTTTCCACATCTGTAAAATGAGCTAGAGAAGGAAATAGCAAACCACTCCAGTATCTTTGCCAAGTTAACCCCAAATGGGAGTCATGAAGAGTCAGGCACAAATGAACAACAACATTTAAGGAAGATTCCATTAATATTTATGATTTCCACTTTCTGCTAGAGTCATATGGAGTCATACTGAGTTTGATGTCAGCTCAAGTTCTCAGGTCTTCTTTACATAAATTTCTGTCTAATCATTTTCCCTACATTCATTTCTGGTACAATTGATTTTTTGAACCTAAGTACAAAATTTTATAATGATTTCTATTTGCATTCATCCTTCTTCATTTCAGCTCATCATTCTAGTCTCATAGGATCTTTTCTAATTTTCATTCCTTCATTCAAAGCATTAACAAGAACAATGATAATGATAATAGAATGTATAGGTTTGCCCAGCACTTTACAAATACTATCGCATTTTTCATGCTCTCAACAGCCCTGGATATTATTTTCATTTTAAGGCTGAGGAAGCTGAAGCAGACAAAGGCCAGAAGATTTGACAAGATTCGTACATATAGTGTCTGAAATTGGATTTGAACTCAGGTCTTCCTGACTACACCTCCAGCACTCTATGGCATATTTATAATTTCCATATTTGATAAGTATGTCTTTACAAAAAGGTTAGGCAAGACAGCAGGAAGCAGTTTTAGAAGCTGATACCTTCTCCCCTCACCCCAAAAGAATTTTGGTCCCATTTGTTCGAGGGAGGGATGCTTTGGGTACAGGCTCTGGGAACCCCCTTGAACTCTCATTGAATCTTCCCACTAGATCTGGAGTTAGCCTGAGGCCAGAAACTTTTCATTATTTCTCTGTCCAATCTCTGTTACCTGTAAATGCTACTTTACACCCTAGATACTATCAAAATACCTATGTCCAAATCTCTGTTACCCTTAACCTAGCCTAATCCTCCATAGTAGTCTGTTATCTCTATGCAGCCTTCTGTTACTTCCCACCCTTAATCTCATTCTCTTGGTTCCCAGAGTCCAACCTTGAGTTACCTCAGCTACTGGCCACTCCTCTCAAGACCCTTCCTAAACCCCTTCTCTAGTCACTCTAGGCTACTTGGCCAACCCTAGATCCCTTCCTCAATCTTTCTGTATATAAGACCCATCCTGTTTCCAGGAAGGTACTCAGATTCAGTCTAACTCAGATTCAATCTGGCCCACTTGTCAATACAAGCATCACAAATGCTCTGATTCCTTAAGAGTCTACCCAATATAGCAAATCTTTAATAAACTTTGTTTTACTTTGGCTGAAAAAAAAAAAGTGTTAGGCAAGAAAAGGCTGAGATGAGCTCCAGTCAACACCTAGAGAGTCTGTCTTATTTTACAATGATACATCAATTATCTCTCTATAGTCACGGTTGTTAAATCAGTTGTTGATCACAAGATCAAGGACCAAGAAGGACAGCTAGGTCACATAATGAAGAGAGCAAGAGGCCCGGAGTCAGGAAAACCTAAGTTCAAATCTTGTCTCAGGCACTTATTAGCTATGTGACCCTGGGCAAGTCATTTAACCCAACAATAACAAAAAAGACTGAAAGGTGGATGGAACTGAAGTGACTTTTGATTCCAAGCTCCTAATTTTAAAGATGAAGAAAGTGAGACACAAAGATTAAGTGACTTCCCCAGGTTTTTAATTTCAACTTCTCATAGGATCACACAGCTCTCTGAAACTGGAGTTGAACTCATCTTCCTTGACTCCAGGTCTGAAACTCTACCATCCAAACCCACCCCCAACCTCTAACAAGACTTTGCTTCTATCTTTTTTTTTTTTAATGCCCTTAGTGATGTACATGTCATTTACCTCAGGTAGATTGCAAACTCTACCTGAGTTGTTCCGTCTTTTTAGTTGTATCCAACTCTTCCTGGGTCTTTGGGGTTTTTCTTGGCAAAGGTAATGGAATTATTTGCCATTTCCTTCTCCAGCTCATTTTATAAATGAGGAACTGAGATAAATTGAGTAAGTGACTTTCCCAGGGTTACACTGCTAATAGGTCTCTGGGGTCACATTTGAACTCAAGAAGATGAGTCTTCCTTACCCCAGGCCTGGTACTCTATCCACCTACTTGCCTCAACAAAATAACAAAAGACTACAAACTCCTTGAATTAAGAGACCCTGTCCTCTTAATTTTTTTTTAAATCACCTTCAGTACCTACAACAATGTCTTTGTTATAATGAATATCCAAACATTCCTTGTATTGAAATGAATTGCTGTGATCATTATTTACAACTCTCTCACAGTTTAGAAGGATACTTTCTGCCTATGGAACAAAACATCTGTAATGCCAATGCAATATTCATAGCACTTATGGTGGTTATGAATATGCCAGCATAATTCTGAATTGCAAAATATAACAGACTTGCCATATGGAAGACAGAACCAAAACATTTATTCAAACACCAGAAAGCTAAATCCTAACACCAGGAAGCCAAACCTACCATAGCCACAAAGAAATCCGTACATAATAACAATGCAGAGGGCACCACAATCCCCAAGCCTTCCTCCTGCTAGGGCCTTGAACACTCACATCTTGCTGCTTGTTTACTCTCTTTCCCTCAGCTCTAATTACTCTGACCAGCTTCCTCTGGGTTCTGCTCCACTCGTCTTGCTCCACCCTTCCTGCTCTACCTGGTCAGCAAACTCTTCCTACCACAGGCTTCAGGTGACTCAAATTCATGTGTCTGGGGCTTCCATGTGATTTAAACATGGGCTCATTAATGGATGGGAAAGATTTTCTTATTTACATTACCATTACAACATCTTAAAACTTTCATTGACTGATTCACCTAAGGTACACACATGTGTATGTTTACTGTATACAATGTACATGTGTATGTGAACATATACAAATGTATACATAAACACGTGGTTTTGACATGAAGAAATAATTCACAATTTCCTGGTAAAATTAACCCTTTATTTCACATTTGACAATTAAAGCTCCTATAGGATTTAAAAGCTATCAGACCTCTTTATATCATAAAATATTTTCAGACTACTTTAGAAAAAGTCTTCATCTTATTGTTTTGTAACCACCTCTAATTTTTCACCCAAAATCAAAATTGATTTTAGATTAAATTTCATTTTGCTGAGGATCATATATAATGAAACAAAAAAGTCGGTTAAAATTAATTTAGGAATTGTGACAAAATTACATAAGAACTTGTGGATTTGAGAAGCACTTTCCCCCATAGCAACTCCCTGAGGCAGGTAATTCAAGAATTATTAGCCCCATATACAGATGAGGAAACTGAAGCCAAGAGCTTAAATTACTCATATGTGTTCAAACAGCTTGCACATAGATGTCTGAGGCAGAATTCATACCGAAGAATCCTGAATCTAAGTATGACACTCTCCTTTCTTTGACCAGCTAAAGGTTTTTAAGTATAATTCATAGTTCTTCTGGTGCTTTTATCAAGACTCCAAAGACTTTGCTGTGGTTGAGCTAACCACACTCATACAAGGGGAGAAGAACTATTCTCTGGGTTGTAAAACTCTGCCAGGGCAATATCAGTTTATGGAGAATTTACAAGGGCCAAATGAAACTAAGCCTCAACAGACAAAGAGGTTCTTCTTTCCTTTCTTAGAGAGACCCATGAACAATTGACTTTCCAGTAAACCTTTGGGTTTAGAAGGATCATCTGAAGTGGACATTTTCTTTCCTTCATCTTCAGTATCTTTGCTTGAATTGGTTAGCTAGTTGGAGAGGTCTTTGATAGCTTCCTTCAATTTATATTCTTTGTTAACTTTATTTCCTATTTGGTTGCTTTCCAAGAGATAATATAGCACTTGTGACTTCTATCTCTGATCTTCTGTCTTTGTTTAGTTAAATTGCAGAGAAATATGACCCGCTCTCTGGTTCTAACTCTGATACCTTAGGCAATTAGCAGAGATAGCCTGCTGGTTTCTAATGCTAGCCATCACAATTATAGCATTTATAGGTCATTATTTCCCTTCTAACATATATCATCAGATGCTGTCAGTTCTCTCTCTCCTTGGTAGCCTTTCACCATTGCATGTAGAGAGAGAGGTCTTTCCTGTGGGCATATTTATGGACTCTTGCTAAATTGCTCAGTGGGACATTAGCTGACAGGCAGGGTAGGATGAGAACCAAAATCATTACTGTTTTTGAGGAAAAATAACAGAAAATAAACGCAATTTAAATTTCAGGTATTACTTATGACTCATTCAAAAAGGATTCATTAAATATCAACTGTATGGAATAAACTGTGTTGTTATTGTTGTTCAGCCTTCATTCTTGAAGAGGACCAATGACATCATGAGGGTAATATCTTGACTTGCATATAAATTGGATTTAAGTGAGGTAGAGCTGTGCAAAGTCATCAGCCTCACTCTCTCTTCCAGTCATCGAATTCCAGTGACAAGACAGGGCAACACAGAAGTCAAGACAATTTGCAATGGTACAGGATACAGTGGATGATCTTGGCATTTCTAAATTAGGTCTTTCTCAGGCTAGGTTGGGGAGGGAGGAATAAGGGGTATATGTGGGCACAAAGATTAATCCTGTTTATCTGGAAGCATTAACTTCAAGTTTCAGGAATTGAATTCTATTTCTTAAAGGGGCTGTCTTCTGCTAGAGAAGTGGATGATTGTACTTCTTTTCTTACTCCATTTACTTCTGCAGGGGGAAGGATATATAGATCAAGAACTAGCCCTTATTCTACAACCCAACACTTGAGTGAAATAAAGTGTGAGGTTCCTAGCCCGTTCTATCCCTTCAGCTTTGCAGATGTGAAATCGTAGCATAGCACTACGTTGTAACCTCCTCTTTTTATCTTTATAACTCTCAAATCTAGGGCAGAACCTTGAATGCAATGGGTGCTTAATGAATGTGCATTGAATGAACAAATGATATTAAATAAAATTAACACAGTGTGAGGAGTCCTAGAGGAATTGTCTCCCTAATTCTCTCCCCCAAAATAGACTTACTCCTTCTGGAGAATTTATTGCAGAACACAGGCAATAGTTAAATGGATGAGGTGTGGATGGTTTGTCAACTGTACCTTTGAAGGTAGTAAACACACTGATGTGATCACAGACCCACTGAGGTACTGAATTATCCTAGTTTAAATTCAAACTAATTCTTGCCAACACTCTCATTAAAGCTGCATTTGAGTCTAATGACTCCAATTTGATGCTAAAATACCAATAAGTACCACAGTGCATAGTTCAGGTAAATGAATCAAAGTTATAAATAATCAAAATACAAAAATTTCATTTATTGTTTCTGCTGCCTTCCCCCACCAGCCCTATTTCTATATCTGCTAATGACTAGCCAAAATGATTGATTTGGTTTCAGGTCCTGTTCTTTCTCTGGCCTATCTTCTATTTAGTGTAGGTGCCCATGACCTGTCTTAAACCTTCCAAGCAAGGTAGGATGATGAAGAATGCTGGCAAAATGCAAGAGACAAATCAATTCAACAAACGTTTGAGAGGAGGTTCTGTGCTATAAAGATGAAAAATAAGACAGTCTTTTCCCTCAAGGAGTTCACAATCAAAAATGAATCAGGATCGGGGACAGAGACAACATGGCGGCTTAGGAGCAGCAAGGTTCAGCAGCTCCTACACAGCCACCTCAAAATACCCGTAAAATATGATTCTAAACAAATTTTAGAGATCTAAAATGCACACAGATATACTTCCTACTCAAGGCATCTCGGCTAGGAGGGACCATCTCAGTGCTGGGAGCCGAAACCAGCCCAGCCTGAAACAGCGGTTTGGCCCTGGGGGTGGCCTGATGAGCCGAGCCAAGCCACAGCTGGACCTTCAGGAGAGCGGATCTGTGGCAGCTGTGGCAGTATCCAAAATTATCAAGCCATAAGAAAAAAGACTAAGTGAAAGGTCAGTGGAACGTGGCTAAAATTGGGAGAGATAAGAGAGTCTGGCCAAACTGCTTCCAGGGCAAGGAAGCGGCAGAAGTGGAGGCCCTGCAGCCACCTCCACCTTGCTGCTTCAGAGCTCCTAGCCTGCAGACTGCAGGAGGGCCAAGCAATCATTCAGAGGCCAAGTGCTGTTGCATTGAGCAGCCTGGATCCGGATCATGGTCTTGGGTGGTGGTCCTGGGATGCATTTTCAGTGAGCCAGAGCTGGTGGAGGCCGCAGCAGCCTCCTAAAAGCACTGGCAGCTGGGAAAAACCCAGTGATTTGTGACAGAGCTTTCCACTCTGGAAGCAGAGTTCCACAGAGCTAAAAAATCATTGACTGGCCA
>JAQQSV010013090.1:0-12607 GCA_028646515.1 Pseudochirops corinnae | reverse complement strand
ATCGCTGGGGTCCTCCCGGCTGCCGTAGACTTCCGGCTCACTGGATAATGAAGACTCCAAGACCGAGGCCCAAGACTACGATCCAGATCTAGGCCACTCAACGTGAGAGCACTGGCCTGAAAACAATCGCTCAGTCCCCCTGCTGTCTGCAGGCCGCGGGCGGGAAGCTACAACGTGGAGGCGGGTGCAAAACCTCTGCCTTTCGCTTTTCCGCTCTGGAGACCTTTTGGCCGGACTGCTTATCTCCCCCTTTCACAATCCCCACTCGCAGCTGGTGCTAATCCGCTCATCTGAAAGGGTTCTCTGCACCTCCCGCCCAGCCGCCCTCGGGGCACAGCCATGGCTTCAGGCCAGGCTGGTTTCGGTTCGCAGTGCTCATATGGTTCCTCGTAGCCGAGCTGACTTTAGTGGGAAGTATCCTTGTGTGCGTTTTGGAGTTCTAGGATTGGTTTAGAGTCCTATTTTATGGTTATTTTGGGGTGGCTATGTGAGAGCTGTGATATGTTGCTGCTGCTACGCCGCCATCTTGGCTCCGCCCCAATCAAACAGTTTCAATTATTACCACAGTCTGAAAAACTAAGAACTCAAAAAAGGCAAAAAGTTAATGAACTAATAATAGCAGAGAAAGCCAATATTCCCTAATTCCTAATTAACACCCCTGCCCCACTGCTCACATTTCTGACAATACAGCTGCTGTACAAGCTAACCCCTAGATTATAACAGAACTCAGCTTCACATTCCAGCTTTCCCAACCCTCCAATGCCTTAGAGATCAAAATTCTACTTGAACTGGCAGAAACTTCCACAGTTCTTGATAGCCATGTGGCAGCATTCTGTGCTATAGCAGAGCATAGTCTGAGTGAAAAAACAAAGGGAATGGGGCCAAACATTTCTACTGGTAATAGAACTCAGCTCTTCACTCTGACATCCCTTCCTCCCTGTGCCTCAGAAAGCCAAATTCCAAATGGCAAAAATTTGCTAAGGCTGCAGTAGTAGTGTGCCCATAGTCTGGCATGTTGGCTAAAGAATTGAGGATTAGAGGGAACTAAGCAAGACATACGTGTTGGGTCACTGTGTGGCATTCCACTAAGCTTGAAGAAAAGAGCCTATCTTCAATCTGGGGCTAATTGTTTCTTGCAGGAAGGCAATTGGGGCTAAAACTTAGACTTGTGAACTGTGAATTTTCCAGTGTGGGAGAAGACTGAGACACTCTGAAATCCAGGTACCAAGGAACCCATAAGGGAGTCAGAAAGTGAACAATGGAGGAAAATAAGGGGGAAAATACTAAAATTAACAAAGATCTCAGGAGGAAGAAATTAAAAGATTTTGAACATAAGCAAATATACTAACAAGGAAATGATTAACAGCAGAAGGAAATAAGATCTCCAGACAGAAAAGATTTGAGGCATCTATAAATAAATGCAGCAGAACAAAGGAAAATGATTCAACACTTAACAAGGCAGAGGACCCTGTGAATTTTGAAGAGAGCATGAATCATGACATGCTGTTCCTGAATGGTCTAAAAGAGAAATAAGAATTGAGAGAAGAATTTATTGCCTGCACAAGCAGAAATAATTGGCAGAATAGAAAAATGATTCCACAGTGGCAAGTCTCACTAAAGAAACAGAAGAGAGGATAACCATTTGAGAATGTAGACACAGGGGAGTGGAGAACAGTATGGAAGAAGAGAAGCAAAAAGGAATAACTTTAAAACAAAACATACTTTGAAAACAAATAAGCACATTGATATTGAAGATAGAATGCATAAAGACAATTTAAGGATGCTAAATCTTCCAGAAGAACTTGATAAACCAAAAAACTTGAACACCATAATGCAAGAAAATAATATAAGCAAACTGCCCAGAGTGTCTGAACACAGAAAACAAAGTTCTAATTTTAAAAATTTAGACTACCTCCAGGAAAAAAAAAAAACTGAGGCTACAAACTCTAAGACATATAGTAGTAGTTAAATTCAACAATTCCATTGAGAAAAAATTTTATAAGTAACCAGGACAAAGACCTTCAAATATAAAGGAAAGTAAATCTGAATAACACAACACTGTTCTGCACCTAACAGGTAATTCAGGAGGGAATAGTATAAAGTGTTCTGACAAGCAGTAGAACTCAAGATGCAGCCCAAAGTGACCTACTCTGAAATCTTAGCATAACTATGAATGAAAATGATGAACATTCAACAGTACAGAAGCATTCAAAACATTTTTAGGAAGAAAACCAAACCTGAAGAGATTATTTACTTTTTAAACACCTGAGACAATAGAGGCAACAACCAAAGAACGACAACAGTAGTGACAACATCAATAAAATAACAAAAGATACTCTGGTTTCTCTTCAGATAATATGAATCTTTCGCCTTTTAATAAAATAACAAGAGAAAGACCATTAGGAGACCTTTATAAATATACACAGGTAGACTAGGGTGAAAGTAGAAGTCAAATAGAAGCAATGGTGGAGAAACAGGCTGGACAATTCATGGACTAAACCTTCTGGCACCCTGCCTATGAGTTAATAAATGTTTTTTGTGGGACAATATTACAACATGAGAAAGTTTGTAAAAGGAGGAGAGGAGGCAAAGCCAAGATGGCAGAGTAGAAAAAGGATTTCCACATGGCTCCGGCTTCCACCTCCTCCAATACATGTAAAAAATTACTCTAAACAAACTTTAGAGCTACAAGAACCCACAAAGTGATGGAGAGAAACAAATCTCCTGCTGAAGAAAGCCCAGCAGGCTGGCAGGAAGGATCCATCACAGTGCTCTGGGAGCCAAGTGCAGTCCTGACTGAGCCATGGTTTTAGCCCCAGGGAGGCCCTGACTAGCAGTGGCTGGAGCAGACTTCATGAGAGTAAATAACCAGCAGCTGTAGCGGTTTCCAGACTTCTCAATCCAGAAATGCCAAAGACAAAATAAAAGGTCAATGTGGAACTTTTTTGGAACATGGGAGCACAGTATGGCTGCTCCCCACGGGGTGAGAAGTGGAGGAGGCACAATGGCTACAACTGCTGCCACGTGGCTGCTTCAGAGCTCCTGGCCTGAAGATAGGGGGACCGAGCAACCATTCAGAGGATAATCACTCTTGCATTAACCAGCTTGGATCTGGATCGTGGCCTTGGGTGGTGGTCCTGGGGTGTGTGACCAGTGAGCCAGAGTGTGTAGGGGCTGTACAGAGGGCACCCATTTAATAGCTCTGGCAGCTGCAAAAACCCCAGCAATTTGGGACATAGCTCTCTCCATTCTGGAAGCAGAGTTCTACTGTAGCAAAGAGCTCAAAAGTCAAGTAATTGGCTGCCAGTGTGAGCAAGCAACGGAAGCACAAACAGATGATAGAATCCTTTTTTGTGGATAGAAAAGATCAAGTCATGGAGCAGGAAGAAGACAACAAAGTCAGAACTCCTGCATCAAAAGCCTCCAAAGAAAAATATGAACTGTTTACAGGCCATGGAGAGGCTCAAGAAGGATTTTGAAAATCAAGTAAGAGAAGTGGAGGAAAAATTGGGAAGAGGAGTGAGAATGATGCAAGAAAATCAGGAAAAATGAGTCAAGAGCCTGCTAAAGGAGACCCAAAAAAAAAAAACACTAAAGAAAGTAACATCTTAAAAAATAGACAAACTCAAATGGCAAAAGAGGTCCAAAAAGCCAATGAAGAGAAGAATGCTTTAAAAAGTTGAATTTGCCAGATGGAAAAAGAATTTCAAAAACTAGCTGAAGAGAATAACTCTTTCAGAATTATATTGGAGCAATTAGAAGCCAATGACTTTATGAGAAATCAAGATACTATAAAACAGATGCAAACAAATGAAAAAATAGAAGGCAGAGTGAAATATCTCATGGGGAAAACCACCAACCTGGAAAATACATTCAGGAGAGATAATTTAAAAATTATTGGTCTACCTGAAAGCTATGATCAAAAAAAAGAGTCTAGACACCATCTTTCAAGAAATTATCAAGTGAAATTGCCCTGATAGTCTAGAACCAGAGGGCAAAATAGAAATTGAAAGAGTTCACCCATCACCTCTTGAAAAAGATCCCAAAAAGAAAACTCAGAGGAATATTATAGCCAAATTCCAGAGTTCCCAGATCAAAGAGAAAATACTGCAAGCATTCAAGAAGAAACAATTTGAGTATCGTGGAAACACAATCAGGATAACAGAAGACCTTGCAGCTTCTACATTAAGGGATCAAAGGGCTTGGAATATGATATTCCAGAGGTCAGAGGAGCTAAGACTAAAACCAAGAATCATTTACCCAGCAAAACTGAGTATAATACTACAAGGAAAAATATGGTCATTCAGTGAAATAGAGGACTTTCAAGCATTCTTGATGAAAAAATCTGAGCTGAACAGAAAATCTGACTTTCAAATACAAGAAGCAAGAGAAGCATGAGAAGGTAAACAGGAAAAAGAAATCATAAGGAACATGTTAAAGTTGAACTGTTTATATTTCTATATGGAAAAACGATCATTGTAACTCATAAGACTTTTCTTAGTGAGAGGATAGCTGAAGGGAATATTTGTGTGTGTGTGTGTGTGTGTGTGTGTGTGTGTGTGTGTATGTATAGGAGGATGTATATATAAATATATATGTGAGTGTGGGCATTTGTATGTTCATGTATACATAGACCAGTGGTTCTCAACCTTCCTAATGCCACGACCTTTAATACTCATATGTGGGCATATCTGCATGCTGGCAGACCCACCTGGAGACAGATAGAAGAGCATTGGAAATATGTGTTTTCTGATGGTCAGGCGAACTCTGTGAAAGGGTCGTTCAACCCCCAAAGGGGTCGTGACCCACAGGTTGAGAACCGCTGACATAGAGGGCACAGGATGAATTGAATATGAAGGGATGATATCTAAAAAACAAAATTAAGAAGTTAGAGAAAAATTTATTGGGGAAGAAGAAAGGGAGCGATAGATTAGGGTAAATTATCTCATATAAAGGAGGCAAGAGAGAACTGTTGCAATAGAGGAGAAGAGCGGGAAGTAAAAGGAAACGGGACAACCTGATTCTTACTGAATTTGGCCGAAGGAGGGAGTCACATATACATTCAGTTGGGTATCTTACCCTACAGGAAAATAGGGGGATATGGGATAAGAGAGGGGAAGATAGAAGGGAGATCAGATTGGGGGAGAGGTTAGTTAGAAGCAAGCGCATTTTTGAAAAGGGGTAGGGTCAAAGGAGAAAATAGAGTAAGTTGGGGGCAGGAATAGGATGGAGGGAAATATAGTTAGTCTTTCACAATATAACTACTATGGAAATGATTTGGGTAACTACACATGTACAATCTATATTGAATTGCTTGTCTTCCCAGTGGGAGTGGATGAGGAGGGAAGAAGGGAAAAAAATCTGGAACTCAAAGTTTTAAAAACAAATGTTTAAGGGTGGCTAGGTGGTATAGTGAATAGAGCATGGGCCCTGGAGTCAGGAGGACCTGAGTTCAAATCCAGCCTCAGACACTTAACACTTACTAGCCATGTGACCTTGAGCAAGTCACTTAACCCCAATTGCCCTGCCTTTCCTCCTCCAAAAAGCAAAAAAAAAATGTTTAAAAATTGGTCTTTTGCATGCAGCTGGGAAATAAGATATACAGGTACTGGATTATAGAAACCCTTTTTGCCCTACTAGAAAGTTAAAGGGGTAAAGGGGGAGGATATAAGACAGAATGGATTGGGGGAAGGGGTAGTTAATGGGCTTGCTATTTTGCAGTGGGGGGTAGAGGAAAGAAGGGGAAAGAAAAAATTGTAACTCAAAATTTTGTGGAAATGAATGTTGAAAACTAAAAATAAATTAAATTTTTTTTTTAGAAAAGGAAGAGAGGAGGAAGAAGGTAGAGGGAAATATGTGATGTGCCCTGTTCAAATCAAAGGCTAATGGTGAGGGAAAATAAACTCCTCTACTCTCTTAGGAAGAAGAAAGTCCATAGGCAAGTGGTTGAGGAGGCAAAGGGAGGGATTGAAAAGAGGAAGACCTAGGTCCAACATCCTACACATATACTAAGATAAGGTCAAAGTGAATACATGAGTTAGACATAAAGGGTGATACCATAGGCACATGGGGAAAGCAAGGAATAGTTTAGCTCTCAGATCTAAGGAGAAGGGAAGACCTTTCCATGACCAAACGAGATACGGAGCTTTTCAAAATATGAAATGGATAATTTTGATTATATTAAATTTTAAAGGTTTTGTATGAACAAAACCAATGCAGCCAAGATTAGCAGAAATCTAGGAAACAATTTTTACAGCAAATATCTCTGATAAAGATCTCATTTCTCAAATATATGAGAACTGAGTCAAATGTGTAAGAATATAAGTTATTCCCTAAAGAAATCAAAGCTATCCATCATCATATGAAAAAGATGCTCTAAATTACTGTTGATTGGAAAAATGCAAATTAAAACAACTCTGAGGTACCACCTCCCACCTAACTGATTGGATAATATAACAGAAAAAGAAAATGACAAATGTTGGAGGAGATATGGGAAAATTGGAACATTGATACACTGTTGGTGGAGTTATCAACTGATCTAGTCACTCTGAAGAGCAGTTTGGAATTGTGCCTGAAGGGCTATAAAACCATGCATACCCTTTGATTCAGTAATACCAGTATCAGTTCTTTATCTCCAAAAGATCCAAAAAAGGGTAAAGAACCTATTTGTACAAAATATTTATAGCAGCTCTTTTTGTGGTGGCAAAAACTTGGAAATTGAGGGGATACTTCAACTGGGGAATGGCTAAACAAGTTATGTTATATGAATGTAATGGAATACTTATTGTTCCATAAGAAATGGTGAGCAGGCAGACTTCAGAAAAACATGGAAAGACTTGCATGAACTGATGCTAAGTGAAGTGAGCAGAACCAGGAGAACAGTATACACAGTAAAAGCAATATTTCATATTGATTGACCAAATAGCTTAGCTATTCTCAGCAATATAATGATCCAGGGCAATTCCAGAGAACTCATACTGAAAAATGCTACATCCACATCCAGAGGAAAACCTGAAGGAGTTCATGTAAAGATCAAAGCATGCTATTTTTCACTTTTTTCATTTTTTGTGGATTTTTTTCTTTTTCTGTTTCTTCTTTCACAACAAAACTAATATAAAAATATGTTTTACCTTGTTGCACATAAATAATCTATATCTAATTGCTTACCATTTTATCAAGGGAGGAGGGGAAGAGGAAGAAAATTTGGAACTGAATCTTTTTTAATCAGTGTTAAAAATTGCCTTTACATGCATTTGGGGAAAATAAAATACTATTTTTAAAAAAGAAAGGGGAAAACCTTGTTTGACTGGTGAGAATGGGTATCACTGATGAATGTTCTTATGAGAGAAGGGAGATATGGACCTTACAGTAAATATTAACTACAGGAATTCAATGCTTAGAGAAACCATTCCTCATGCTTCAGGAGAAGGGTAATCAGAGCTCCTGGGAACAGTTGACACCCAAGGAAATGGAAGATCATAGACCAAGGAAAGAACTTTTGACAAATGGTTATTTAAAAAGTGATAGAGGACCAAGGTCAGTAATGAACTGCCCAATGAAGTTCATAGGAAGAATCCTACTGTATACAATATATCTTCTCTATCACCTGTAGAAATGACTATTTCTAAGAGTGAGCCTTAACAGGAAAAAAAAAAAAGGAATCAAAAGGCACAAGATCTCCAAGGCAGTAACAGAAACACTTTTGAAGAGAGAACCCAAAATAGATACCTCATAATTTTAATTCCATGAAGAATACAAGGGAATAAAAAAAACACTAAATAATATAAGAGCCAAGAAACAAAGGCTAAAAGAGTAGAACAAAATGAAATAGAAGATAAATAATAAAGAGAACGAGGTAAATAAATTCTTTCTAGAAAAAGCCACAAAAATGATGAAATTTTTAAAACTAAACTGAAGGGAAGGTAAGTAAAAGAAATTTTACATGGCTACATAATTAAAAGGGGGGGAAGAGGGAATGAAGAATTAAATAACTAGAAAAAACCAAGAAAGAAAAAGGAATAAAACTTCAAAACCAGAATCAGGGGTAACAAATGGGAGAAGGATAGGACTGGAGAGTCAAGGAAGTAGAACTAGTAGAAATAGGACTTTCTTTCAAAAAAAAAAAAAGATTAAGCTAAAATAACTGAAGAGATATAAAGTACAGTGGAAGAGAAAAAAAATAACTTGGGGAAAATGGTAGAGACAAATAGAAGAATATATAAGTTTCTCATAACTTTAAATGTGAATGAATTAATCCAGTAAAAGGAAGAAGAATAATAGATTAGATAAGAAAACAAAACATCCCAAATCTGTTGCTTACAAGAAACAATTAAAAAGTAAAAATGTATGCAGAATAAAAACAGCTAGAAAAAAATTCACTATGCATTAAGTGAATCTAAAAAAGTGGGAGTTATATCTGCTGCCAGATAAAGCAAACAGACATTCAAAAGATAAAAAAGGATAAATAAGGAAATTACATCATACTGAAAAGGATTGTAGACAACAGCCCAATATGAATATTAAATGTGTGCTTCAAAACTTGTGTGCCATAGCATCAGAATTCATAAAGAAAACAACTGAGCTAAAAGAATACATAAATACATGTATAGTAATACAGTGATAGATTTTAGTTCTGTCAGTTTTGGATAAGTGTTAACAGAAATATATACAAAAGAAAAAGGTTAGAATTGAACAAATTGGTGGAGAAACCAGAGATTGAATTATAGTGTCTTCTAAATGAAACTGCCAAAGTAAATGTGATTTTATCAGCACCACATAGCACTTTTACAAAAATATACTTTGTATAAGGGCGCAGAGATACTGCAAGCAAATGTGAGAAGGCAGAAATAGTAAATATATCACTTATAGACCATAATGCAATAAAAATAGCAGTTAGTTCAGTGATCACAAACAAAAGACAGACCTAAATGGAAACAACAATGAAATCTTAAATAATGATCAGATCAAAGAAACAATTGTGTGAAAGAAATGTGAAATATCATACTAAAATTTCTGGGATGCAGATAAAGCAGTTATCAGAGGGAAAATCATATCCCTTAAACCATAGATTAATAAAGTAAAGAGAAGGTGGAGCCAAGATGGCAGAGAAAAGCAGGGACTTGCCTGAGCTTTCCCCCAAACCCCTCCAAGCATCTTTAAATAATGCCTCAAAACAAAATCTGGAGTGGCAGAACCCACAAAAGAATGGGGTAAAATAATTTTCTAGCCCAAGACAACTTAGAAGGTCAGCAGGAAATGTTTGTTGTCATACTGGGGTGAAAGAGAAGCACAGTCCAATGCAGGCCATCCTAGCAAACCAGCAGCAGACCTTGGGACTGACTAAATCAGCAGCTATTTCCAGATCTCTCAGCCCATAGATGATAACAGGGGGTCAGACAGTTGGTCAGAAGGAGATTATAGAAGTCCCTTTGCTGGCACTGGGAGCAGAAGTCTGTTGCATTGTCCATATTCAGATCTAGTCCCTGGGTGGCAGTCCCAGGGCAAGAAGGAGCACTAGCATACCAGAGCTTGTGGCTTCAGGGGAGCAAGGAGAATGGTCATAGTTACAGGGCAGAAGAGTGCTTGTGTCACAGACCAGAGCAAAGGCCAGGAGAATAGTAAAAACACTTCTCCTTAATCCTACCACCTTGGAAGAATTGAAACATACACAGAAATCTTGAAGCTTGGGAAAGTGAGCCCTCTATCCCAGAAGCAGAACCCCTACTTTAGTATAGAGTTAAAAGTTAAGAAATAGGCTGGAGAAATGAGCAAATAATAGGAAAAAATCTGACTATAGAAAAAGTTACTGTGGTGACAAGGAAAATCAAGAAACACACGTGGAAAAAGACACGAGAATCAAAACTGCTACATCCAAAACCTCAAACAAAAATATTAATTGGTCCTAGGCTATAGAAAAGCTCAAAAAGAATTTTTAAAATCAAGTAAGAGAGGTAGAGGAAAAAATGGGAAGAGACATGAGAGAGATACAAGAAAATCATTTAAAGAAAGAATCAATAGCTTGGTAAAGAAGGCACAACAAATCTTGAGGAAAATAATAGCTTAAAAAACAGAATAGGCCAGGTGGCAAAAGAGATCCAGAATTCAGTGAGGAGAAGAATGCCTTGAAACGCAGAATTGGCCAAATGGAAAAAGAGATACAAAAATTCACTGAAGAACAGAACTTAAAAAGTAAAATTGACCCAATGGAAAAGGTGGTAAAGAAGCTCACTAAAAAAAAAAAACCCAATTTCTTAAAAATTAGAATTGGGTAAGTAGAAGCTAATGGCTTTATTAAGAAAACCTAATTTTAAACCAACATCAAGAAACATCTAGAAACAATAAAACAGAATTTTAAAACTGAAATAATTGGACTCCAGAAAGCCATGATTTTTTTTAAAAAGAGCCTAGACACCATCTTTCAAGAAATTATCAAAGAAAATTGCTCCAATATTCTAGAACCAGCAGATAAAATTGAAATTGAAAAATCCACCGGTTAGCTCCTGAAAGAGATACCAAAATGAAAATTCCTAGGAATGTTAATAACCAGGGTCCAGAGCTCCCATGTCAGTGTAAGCAGGTAGAAAGAAACAATTCAAATATCATCAAGCCACAGTCAGAATAACACAAGATTTAGCTATTTCTACATTAAAATTTTGGAGGTCTTAGAATATGATATTCTGGAAGGCAAAGG
Source organism: Pseudochirops corinnae (assembly GCA_028646515.1). NCBI lineage: Eukaryota > Metazoa > Chordata > Mammalia > Diprotodontia > Pseudocheiridae > Pseudochirops > Pseudochirops corinnae. Next base: position 1,917 of record JAQQSV010013090.1, on the reverse strand, counting down.
AACTGGAATTACAACCAAGAATCACCCTACCTAGAAAAACTAAGTATAATCCTAAGGGGGGAAAATGGATATTCATTGAAATAGAAGATTTTCAAGCATTCCTAATGAAAAAACCAGAACTAAATAGAAATTTTGACTTTCAGATGCAGAATTCAAGAGAAGGAAGGAGAAATTATAAGGGATTTAGTAAGATTAAACTGTTGACATTCATACACGGGAAAATGATATTTATAACTCCTAAAAACTTTCTCATTACTAGGGCAGTTAAGAGTATATGTAGACAGAAGACATGTGAATGAAATATGATATGATGATTATCCAAAGAATAAAATTAAGGGGTGATAAAGAGAAACTGGGAAAAAAGGAAAGGGAGGGGTGGAATGGGATAAATTATGTGATATAAAAAAGGCACAAAAGAGATTTTATAGTAAAGGATAAGATGGGGCTTATGGCAGAGGTGGGAGATAGGAGTGCATGAACCTTACTTTTATCATAATTAGCTCAAAGAGGGACTAACAGGGGTGGCTAGTGGTGCAGTGAATAAAGCACCGGCCCTGGAGTCAGGAGGATCTGAATTCAAATCCAGCCTCAGATATAACACTTACTAGACTTGTGACCTTGGGCAAGTCACTTAACCCCAATTGCCCTATCCTCCTCCCTCCAAAAAGCAAAAAATTTAAAAAAGAATGTTAAAAAAAAAAAAAAAGGGAATAACATATACACTCAGTTGTAGAAATCTAACCCTACAGGAAAGTAGGAAGGGAAGGGTCTAAGACAGTGGTTCTCAACCTTCCTAATGCCTCGACCTTTTAATACAGTTCCTCATGTTGTGGTGACCCCCAACCATAAAATCATTTTCATTGCTACTTCATAACTGTAATTTTGCTACTGTTATGAATCATAATGTAAATATCTGATATGTAGGGTGTATTTAAATTAAGCATAACCCACAGTTTGAGAACCGCTGGTCTAAGAGAAGGGAGGGAGTGATAGAAGGAAGGGTGAATTGGGGTAGGTAAAAGGCAAAACTCTTGATGATGGACAGGGTGAAAAGGGAGAGAGTAGAATAAATGGAGGGGGGAGGGAAATAGGATTGAGGGAAATACACAATAATCAATACTGTGAAAAAAAATCTTACAGCAAGTTTACCTGATAAGGACCTCATTTCTCTGGGTCAATATGTAGAAAACTGGGTCAAATTTATAAAAATAACAGTCATTCCTCAATTGATAAATGGTCAAAGGATGTGAACAGTCAATTTTTAGACAAAGTAATTAAAGCTATGTATAATTATATGAAAAATGCTCTAAATAATTATTAAAGAAATGCAAATTAAAATAACTGAACCACACCTATCAAATTGACTAACATGACAGAAAAGGAAAATGACAACTGTTGAAGTGGATATGGGAAAATTGAGACACTAGTGCATTGTTGAAGTTGTATACTGATCCAGCCATTCTGGAGAGCAAGTAGAACTATGTCAAAAGGGCAGTTTGACCAGAAATTGACCAAGCAATACCACTACTAGGTTTGCATCCCAAAGAAGTAATTGAAAAAAGGAAAAGAACCTATATGTACAAAAAATATTTGTAGCAGCTTTTTTAATGGCCCTGACTACTGTGGCATTGACTCCCTTGTTGTAGACATTTATGTTTTAGACTACCCAAAGAAGTATCTTGGGGTTTACAGGCTAGATTTCTTTTTTAAAGACCATTCCTAAAACCCAAATCACTCTGGCTCACATTAATTGGCCAACAATAGATCCCAGCCTAAAAGGGAAAGAGTCAACCTTACTCTCGCGGAATTTGGCTTAGGGAAGGAATGACATAAACTCTAAACTGGACATTTTGCCACATAGAAGAGTTGGGGGAAGGGGGATGAGTGGTGGGGTGATGGAGGGGAGGGCTGATGAAT